>APFE031566939.1:0-11498 GCA_000404065.3 Pinus taeda | reverse complement strand
GCATGTTGTTGGAAGGAAGTTAGGGACACTGATTTGCTAGGGTAAATACCATAGTGGATATGGGGTCGAACCTTTTTATTACTATAAAAGGTGTGCTTAGTAGTTACCTACCATCTTCCATCAATTGATTGATGCCATAAGTGGTTTGTTGCATAGGCATAGGTAATAGAGCCTAAGGAACTTGTAGAAGTGTTAAGCTTGGTGAAATGAAAGATAAAGTAGGAATTGTTCTGTTAGAAATATCAAATTTGTAATGGAAACAAGCCATGTTCATCTCCACATTGAAACTAGGTTGGGTATATTATTGTTCATTATAAAGGATAAGGTAAGGAGGCACTAATACATCAATGCCTTGGAAATATTTTTGAGATGTAGGAGGAAACTTGACAACATGAGGAAGAGGTGAAGACATTTCTTTGTGCGACCACAATAATAGTGCCAAAGAAAAATTACTTGGAGGAGAAAGGTAGTTTAGTTATGATTGGAAAAATGAAGAAAATGAAGGATTGGACCAAGATAACACATGAATTCAACTTAGACAGTGCAACCAAGAAATAAAACTGAGTTGATGAGGAATATGCTTCCTCCCCTTTGTATATGGGAACCTAGGATGAGACAAAGTGCTCCTTGGGAAGTTTGAGGATGATTGCCAATATGGCCTAAAGATCAAGGGATCATTGGTAAAAAGTGATAGAAGTATTAGTGTGGGCATGCCTCACTTAAACAAGAGGAACACAAGTCTTTCAATTCACTCATCTGACTTTGGGCACCTTGCACAAATTGTAGGAGCATTTTAGGGTAGTGGCTATGATGGTGATCTACAGTTATTATTGAATATAGATCTTGGTGTGATCCATTTCCTATGAGTTGGTAGTGGATGCTAAGGGAACCAAGAAAGGGTGTCAGCTTCAATGAAGAACTTAGAATGCTAGGTTGTAGGAGATGACTTGGTGGTTGAAGGTAAGGTCGGTGACTTTGTTTTGGTATAGTAGAGTTGTACAAGTAGACTAAAGTGTCACAAGAAGTGATCATTTGGAGCATGAAGAAGTGCATTCTCATGAGATGAATTGTAGATGTTGGGGTTGCAATAGTCATGAGGGAGTATAATGTACAGAGTCATGGCACATTAATCAAAGTATTGATGCATTAGTAGGTTTGGATGGTGCAACACTAGGACATTTTGATGATGTTTTTAATGAAGGCCAATTACAACAATAGTACTAAAATACGTCATTGTTGGACTTATATTTCAACTGCAACAATAAGACATCCAACAGCGATTGTTGGTAGAAGTTAGGAAAAGGCACTTGTCCAAAGGAAAGAATCAAATGGAGGGTAGTTGCATGACAATTCTAGCTTGAACAATGTAAAGAAATTGGATGAATTGATTGCATATGGATGCATGGGTCTGGATAGTAGCTTGAGGACAACAAGTTTTTGAGGATGTTTCTAAGGACAACTATCTTTTCATAATGGAGGATGTGAGTCCCTCACCTTGAATGACTTTTGATGCCTCTACTATATGGTCACTTTAGTACTCATTGATTGAAATGGGTGGACATAATTGAATGTTGTTGATTTAGACAAGTTAATTTTGGGTGCATTGGTCCATTAGTAAAGTGCACCATGGATGAGTCAAACGCTAATAAATATATATAGGGTACACACGGAAAATGGTAGATTACATTAATAAGGAAGACCAAGAGAAGCTTGGTAAATAACTTGGATAAAGAAGGCGCAGAGAAGGCATAGAAGGTTGTTATGGGCTAAATTGACTTTGGGTACATATAACCATGAATCATAATAATGGGATGCACTCATTTTGCATATGCCATCATACACACATCCATAAGATGCATTGGTGGGTGCACTTGGGCATAATCAAATGGACTCTGATAGGTCTAAATATAGTTGTGCAAATTGAGTTGATTAGGATGAGTTGAATAGATGAATCAAGATGAGTTAGATGGATGGACCCAGATGAGCCAAATAGATGGACTTGACCAACTTGAGATTACTTGGACAAATGGATTGGGTGCACTTGGGCACATTGCTATGCACACTTATTAGACATGGATGAATGGTGTATATGCCACCAAGGGAAGCAAGTTGGATATGTGGGCACTTGGGTCCACCATAGGATGAAGTGGCTTACAGGTGCATGGAAAATCCCATGTAAAAAATAAGACATTTCAAAAGTGTCGATGCCTAAGCATTAGGTAAGAAGTGCTAAGATATTTACCAAAAGTGCAAGGAGTTTTGTGGTTGTGTCAAGTGTAGGGTTAGGCACATTGGGATGGATTATATTAGCTGAGAGAGAAGAAGAAGAAGAAGATAAGGCTTGCAGAAGACAAGCTAGTGGTTGCTTTAGGGATTGGATTAATAGCCTTAGTTGTTGGGGCTCAGAAGAATTACAACAAAGCCCCGTCCCCGTCCCCGTCCCCGTCCCCGCACCCGCACCCGCCAAAACCAAACCCAGCGTTACGCCTTTGTTGCGGGGGTTCAGGGGAATTACGCCCCGCCCCCAAGCTCTTTGGTCGGCGGGCGCCTTTCCCACACCAACTAAAACAAAAAAACCCTTTGGTCGGCGGGCTGACTCCGACGGTTTCAATTAAAATTCCTGTTTTGAAGAGTCGGCGATGAAACCACATCTTTATGCACCGCGTTGCCATCGATGAGTATTTATTTACAAACAATCTTGCACCTATTCTATTCATTCATTCATTCATCACACCAGCTCTGACAGCACGCGAAGCTCACAAATAGCATTTGCTCTGCCCAAGTGGAAGCAGCGGTGCATTCATTAGATTCACCACTCTATATTTCAGATGCATTGCATTAGTTTGGCTGCGTTGTCTGAATTTCAATAGTTTCACATTATATTCTTCGAACTGCTATTTAAGTCCCCTGCTACTTTTGTTTGTGTTTGTGACAGGTGCTTCTGGTTGTAGTTAGTTGTTGAACACCGATCGAAATGGGCAAAGGCAGCAGGTTAAGGAGAAAAAATAGTATGGGCAAAGATGAAAAGAAGAGATTCCATTGCACAGAGGATAAGGACAATGACAAAGATGATCAAATCTCGCAGCCCCCCTGCAAAAGATGTGAAGATAAAATGTCCAAGTTGCAGGAGGTTAATGAAAGGCTTATTCAAGATATCAATACCTCGCGACAGGATTTGAAGGCCTGTTTCTCAAACAAGGTAGAGGAAATGGAATCCCAGATTCATATTCTTCAAGCGGCCTCAACAAATTTCAAGTCAAAGATAGATAATCAATTCATACAAGAAGTTAAAATTGGGGAACAACTCAGTGACCGGTTGATGGAAATTGATAAGAAATTCAGACAACAGCTGGCAAAGAGGGACGAGGAATACAAGGGTGGGATTTCTAAAGCTTCGCAACAATTGCAGGAAGTCGAGGAGAGGTTCACAAGAGAAATTTCTGAGAGGGAAAAGGAGTGCAGAGCAGTGTTTTCTGAGAAGCAAACTCTGGAAAGTAGTGTTCTGCAGATGACAAATAAAATCAAGGTCATATCTGCAGAATTTAATGAAGCACGTAAAGCTTGGGAAGTGGAAAAGGATGGACTTTTCTTACAGATTGCATCAGCACGAAAGGAGAATGAGGCGATGGCTGAAAGTAGATTAATTGCAGAGCAAGCGTGGAATACAGATAAGGAGAACCTTTTGTCTTCATTACGCAGGACATTTGAGAAGAAAATTGAAGACATGTGTGCACTGAACCAAAGGGCTTTAGCTGAAAAGATTGAGTTGGAATCTCAATTGAATGAATCCAAGGAAAGGACTGGGGAACTAGTTAAAAAACTTGAAGATGACAGACATTTGTGGGATTCTGAAATGCAAGAATTGCAAGGCAATGCTGCAGAGATGCAAACGAAGATTGATTCTATGGCTAGTGAAGGTGCATTGCTCTGTCAGAAAAATATAGCGCTGAGTGCTGAAGTAGAGTCCTTGAAGACCCAGTTGAATGAGAATATCTCGACAATAGCTCAAATGCAAGAGGAAAGCGTTCAAAATGAGAGGGTTCTACAACAGTATAGAACAGAAAATGTTAATTTGCAATCCAGCTTGAATGATTCCAAGGAAAAGGCTCAGGATCTGCTCAGGAAAATTGAAGAAGACACGCATTTGTGGGATGCTGAAAAGAATAATTTGGAATCCCAATTGAACGAATCCAAGCAAAGGAGTCGGGAATTACATGAAAAACTTGAAGATGAAAGGCATTTGTGGGATTCTGAAAAGCAAGAATTGCAAGGCAATGCTGCAGATCTACAAACGAAAATTGATTCAATGGCTAGTGAAGGCGGATTGCTCTGTCAGAAAAATAGAGCGCTGAGTGCTGAAGGAGAGTCCTTGAAGGCCCAGCTGAATGAGAATATCACGACAATAGCTCAAATGCAGGATGAAAGGGAGTCCTTGAAGGCCCAGCTGAATGAGAATATCACGACAATAGCTCAAATGCAGGATGAAAGGGTTCAAAATGAGAGGGTTCTACTGCAGTATAGAACCGAAAATAGTGATTTGCAATCCAACTTGAATGATTCCAATGCAAAGACTCAGCCTCTGCTTAGGGAAATTGAAGAAGACGCGCATTTGTGGGATGCTGAAAAGAATAATTTGGAATCCCAATTGAACGAATAGCTATCACTGTAAGGATAGTTAAGTGTGTTACAGTGAAGTGTGTAGCTTACCATTTAAAGATAGGTTGTACCATAGTAATGTTTAAAGTTATTTGCAAGAATGGGAAATAACGCAATTACAACTTCCATTTATAAGATATTTAAGGTTGTACTGTACTCTTTAAAGTTATTAATTTAACATGTTATTTGCAAGAATTGGAAATAACTCGATTACAATTGCCATTTATAATATATTTAGAATATGAATATTTATATGTGCCCCAAACGACTTGGTAGGGTGATAGATGATACACTACTTTATGAACAAAAGCTCAGCTATAAATGTTTTATTAAGAAGAGAAATTTGACTTTCAATGTTGTGGAATATAGGAAGAAGAGAAATTTGGCTTTGATCGCCGTGGAATATAAGATGTTTCTTAACATGTGAAAATTTCTTTATTGTGGAATATAAGGTGCTTTTCAACATGTGAAAATTTTTTTGGGGATGTTTCAGTGTAAAATTAAAATATGGATTTTCTTTGGAATGTGGCACCACAATGTATACAACCATGGTTGAAATAACCATATTAAAAGATTGAGTCACAATATATTGGGATATTAACCAAGTGTAGTCATAAAACTAGTACAACTAATTGATGATTTTACTAATGTTGTGGGATTGGCATGTACTCTTAATCAATGGATTGGGCGTGCCACTTTTTGATGGAAAGCTAAAAACAAAGGACCCTTCTTATGTTATGCACATAAAAGAACTCATCAAACGCTCATAATTTGAGCTATGAATTTTTTCTATATATGCATTCCATCCATAATGAATTTTTTTGTCTCCACCCACCCATCTAGGGCTTCCTCGAGAAAACCATCTCCACCCCAACCCTTGCGATTTTCTTGAGACCACCTCAATTGGATCCAAAATATTCCAAGTCTCAACCAAGAATGAATCCCATCACACCATGGCAATCCAGGAAATGGAAATGCAAGGATGAAACCACTATCGATCCAGGAAAAGCCCATGTCAATGACAACAAATGAACAAAATAATCAAATGCATGTACCATGCATTCACATCCCGACAAGGAAATTACACATGCAACCTGTTACCTGCAAAATCTTCTTGTTGTAGTTAATGATCCATATTTCTCCTTGTGCTCCCTTGCTTTCCTTTTCTTTCCCTTTGCTTTTCTTTGCTTATTATTTTCTTGCTTGCTTGCTTGCTCTCTCTCTCTCTCTCTCTCTCTCTCTCTCTAAAATTGATTCAAAACAAAAACTGACAAAAAGCTATACTGGAAAAAGATGTGAATTGTTTCTCTAATGCCTTTTTCATCGTTGATTTCTCATTTTCTTTCATTTTCTCTTTAATTTCCCTTGCATGCATATTTGTGTCTCTTCACCTTCCTTTTATCCTATTTTTCCTTTATTTCTCATAATTAAATGTCATTTATTGTCTCTTTGCCTTTGCCAATTTCCATATCCATTAATAAACCACAAGTGATGCTTGCTATAATGTTTTCCCACTATTTAACTTGGAATATGTGTCTTATGAGCTTGGTTTTATTTTATTTACGTGGAAAGTCAATCCAAGGCTTAGCCATGCTCTCGTGGAACTCACACCACTCTCTTCTATCCTTCTTTATCTTCGTGGTGTTGTTCTTTGTTTGCAGCTTCAAGGGGTTTTCCTGGGTTACCCCACCTTGGTTCTGTCCTTTCTAATATGGTTTTGGGGTGTGTTTTCCTTGCTTTGGATACGCAAATTCGAAGTCTCGCTTCTTCTATTTATTTTTTTTTTCGATCTTGACAACATATCGGTATGCGGTGCCAAGCGAGGAGATGTCTAGGAACTCCATCTCGTCATATATGTATTTGTGTATACAATTGTTGTACTTGACTACTAGATTTTTCTCAAAAGGATCTCCTACTCCCTTGTCGTTATTTTCTTCCTCCATTTGAGGTCGTCAAGGTTAGTGAGGCCAGACTTGCAAAGGTTCAACAAGTGCAAGCCATAGCTCCTTATACCTCCACCTCATTGGGGACATGCACATATAGAGAAATAACGGATTGCCATGATACCATTGATCCATATGTATGCAGGAATGAAATGAAATATAGATTAAAATAGAAACATGGAATTCAAGAGAAAATTGAAGTTCAATTCATTAACAACAAAATGCTACAAACTGTTTACATGCAAAATGGAAATAAACTAACTTGGGTGATGGTAGCTTATCTCTGAGAAGAGATGTGATTGCTGCATGTCTTATAAACCATGTTACAATGAGCTTTGAAGGCATTTTTATTATTGAGAAACAAGGGAAAATCATAAACATCCAAAAACATAACCCTCAGAGATGAAGCACCAAACGTTTTTGGGCACCGTTAGGATTAGTTGGTACACCAACTTCATGGCGTCGTAACTTTGGCAAATGTTCTCCATTTGACATGCACAATACCTCGTTAGAAATATCTATAGAAAGAATAAAACTTTCAACTGCAAACTTTTAGCCCCTATCATAGGCTATTGGTATTCCCACTTTCCAAAAAAATGTCATTTAGGGCCTCAAAATAACTCAAGTGGTCCATGACTAAAAAACTGCCAAAAATAGTAAATTGTGCTACAATTAAGGAAACTGAAAGAAAAAGTGTTGAGTGCCCAAGTGGAATAGGCAGGTGGCCACCAATATCCACCTAGATCATTGGTTTACCTAACCTAATAGTTGATTGATCTCACTCACAATGGCTACAAGAGATGCGAGTTAATGGCTTGACCAATGATCAACACTTTAATCATCACATTATTGTAAGAACTAGTGCCATGTTGATTGAGTAAAATCATGGTAAAGGGAATAAGAGTATTTCATATTTTGTGCCTCAATCTATTTGGAGCCTACAATCAGTTGGTGCTTGTAGATTTTTAGAGGTTAGTGCCCCAATCAAGTTGGAGCCTACAACAAGTTGGTGCTTACAGATTTCAGAGGTCGGTGCCTTAATCAGGTTAATGCCTACATGAAATTGGAATATGCTCTTGCTTCTACAACATGTTTGCATGTTTCCTCTCTACACTCTCTCTACATTGTTGTTTCTCTGCTTCTATGCACACAACTCCCAAATCTGCCTCAAAATTCCATCGTTTTTTCCATTTCAAAACTGGACCCCAACACTCACTTGTGGCTCATCTTGAGCCACTCATCCAAACTTCAATGAATGCATTTTCTCCTTAGTCATATCTTTCAATACTTTGAGGGAATTACATAAATTTTCAATCCTTTACTACATCTAAGTAGATTGTGCAATGATTATGGCATATACCCTAAGTGTCATGGTAGAGGTAGGTCATTGCTTCATGTTGTCCACAACAACATTATTTTCTTGTTGTACTATTCCAACTTTGTTTGTAAACTATAATGCTTACTCCTAAAATTCTTCCACTTTATGTGCTAATTCATGCTTGGTGTCCCTCATTATCTCCTTGTCCAACAACAACTTCTTAGCAATAATAGTAAAAATTATTTCTACCGGGTCTTCTACAACCTAAACTTTCTGAGCGATATCCTTTAACCCCTCGTTATGCAAGATATTGGTCCATAAATTCACTCCCTCTTCATACAAAATTGAACATTACTATTATAATGTAGCACGCCATCCTCCCAATTCCACCCAAGCAGCTAACCAATAGGGAAAACATGTGATGAGAGAGGTTACTATAAGGGATTCAATATCATTAGTGACCTTAAAAAGGCAAGGCTAGGCTGAAAACCATTGTCATAACCCGACAAAAACATGCCACCAATAGCAAGAGAACCATACACCAACATGAAAATCCATGCATGTCCAAACCAGCTAGCAAATCACATATGCAAAAGATTACCTCCAAATATTCATGCTGAAGCTACTTGATCCTGCTCCCCTTGCTCCTGCTCTCCTTCCTTGATCCTTACTTTCCTTGCTTTCCCTTTGCTTTCTTTTCCTTCCTTGATCCAATGCTAGAGTGTTCCAAGAAAACTCTAAGTGACCAAGAGTGAGAGAGAGGGAGAATAGTAAATTGTAAATTGTGCTACAATTAAGGAAACTGAAAGAAAAATTGTTGAGTGCCCAAGTGGAATAGGCAGGTGGACACCAATATCCACTTGGATCATTGGTTTACCTAACCTAATAGTTGATTTATCTCACTCATAATGGCTACAAGAGATGCGAGTTAATGGCTTGATCAATGATCAACAATTTAATCATCACATTATTGTAAGAACTACTGCCACGTTGATTGAGTAAAATCATGGTAAAGGGAATAAGAATATTTCATATTGTGTGCCTCAATCAGTTTGGAGCCTACAATCAGTTGGTGCTTGTAGATTTTTAGAGGTTAGTGCCCCAATCAAGTTGGAGCCTACAACAAGTTGGTGGTTACAGATTTCAGAGGTCAGTGCCTCAATCAGGTTGATGCCTACATGAAATTGGAATATGCTCTTGCTTCTACAACATGTTTGCATGTTTCCTCTCTACACTCTCTCTACACTATTTTTTCTCTGCTTCTATGCACACAACTCCCAAAACTGCCCAAAATTCCATCGTTTTTCCTTTTCAAAACTGGCTCCCAACACTCACTTGTGGCTCATCTTGAGCCACTCATCCAAACTTCAATGAATGCATTTTCTCCTTAGTCATATCTTTCAATACTTAGGGAATTACATAAATTTTCAATCCTTTACTACATCTAAGTAGATTGTGCAATGATTATGGCATATACCCTAAGTGTCATGGTAGAGGTAAGTCATTGCTTCATGTTGTCCATAGCAACATTATTTTCTTGTTGTACTATTCCAATTTTTTTTGTAAACTGTAATGCTTACTCCTACAAGTCTTCCACTTTATGTGCTAATTCTGTTGGAAATAATACTGAGAGGGGGGGGGTGAATCAATATTATTAAATCAATAAAACTTTTTCATTTCCATATTATGATTCATATACGCTTCTTTAGCTAAGGCAAACCACAACTATGTGTAATGCAACAAGTGTATGTCAAGTAAACTTATGATTCAGTTAGTTGATCCTTTATGAGTTAACCATATGACCAGTAAACAGGAGCAGTAAAATAGAACAGATCATCACACACAAGAAGCACACATGAACACCATGATGTAAGGTGGAAATGCAATGTGGGTGAAAACCACCTGCTACAAGTCGTCTCAATCTTCCTTTTAATAAGAAACTTCTTTTACAATGATTTTGTACTGGTGCAGTCTTATACTAGTACATAGGGTTCTACCTGCAGAAGGCTACAACCTTCTCTCATTCTCCAGACTCTCCTGGAAGAGAGCTACAACTCCCTTAGCTCTTGTACTAGCCGATCCATTTACTAGTACGTAGGTGCAAGCTTATTGAGATGCTCCAACCTTTACTCATTTTCCAGCTACTACTGGAAGGGAGCTACCACCCCTGTAGTTCTTGTACTAGCTGATGTACTAGTACGTAGGTGACGACCTACAGAAGGCAACCACCTTCTCTTTCTTCCTCCAGGTACCACATTTCATAAATTTTCAGACTGGATACTCCTGAAGCACAACACCATAATTTGAAAGGCCACGTTTCATCCCATTTTCATACTGGACCCATCAATATCATTGAACCACACAATCAAACAACATCAATCTTTACATCACTCAAAACTGAATCACTGAAAACCTTAATATATAGAATCAATCAAACACTTCTCAGAATGTTGTAACCAGACGCCAATTCTAAACCCAAAACACTGCAGAATAGACAAAATCAGCTAAATCAAATTTCAAGAAAGATGTGCAACTTCACCAATAGTAACCTGTGAACATCTGTGCCTTCTCTATGTTGAACCTGCAGGGATCCGCATCTCCATTGTGTCGGTCCTGCGGACTTTGTTCCTGCACTGTGTAAAACCTGCGCACCTCCGCACCTGCATTATGTCGCGCCTGCGGACCTCTGGGTATAGACAATTTATCAGTCTTCAATTATACCCCAGACTATCAGATTTACAAATCTGATCATGCGCCAAAGAGATCTCGACCCATTAGTAAATCCGACTTGTAATACTCAGGTTTCTCCTTGATTCAGGTCCAACTATATCTCAGCAACCGATCACCAGTATTTCAGATCTCATGCTCCTTAATATATTCAATACATCTATCTTAGCAAAATGATCTCCTTTCCTTTTTATAGTTTAGGCCTTACTAAAACCATGGTCCAAAACCATAGAGATCCAATACTGGGGACCCAAAACCTGGGTTCAATACTTTAGATGCAAAACCACAGACCAAAACCATAGGATCAAAACTGTCGAACTAAATACCATGGAACAATCATAAGATTTCCCACGTGCGTGCGTTTCTCTGCATGAAAGTGCGTGTACTTTACGTCCGCACTTTTTGTTTGGCACACCAGCGAACCTGTCCGAACCTTTTGATTGGCGCTCCTACGCAACCTGCCGATGTTCGCACCTTTTGATCGGCACACCTGCGGAACCCGAAAATAATACTGTTGCACTATAATCTGTCATCTAATTCCTTTGTCCTGCATCCCATGTATTATGTTACATCTGATATTTCTTTTGTAGACTCATCTAGTTATATACAATTGAGTTGTTCTTCTATGAGTGGGTTGCCATCAAGTACAACATGTGCATCATAATGCCAACAAATTCATGCTTGGTGTCCCTCATTATCTCCTTGTCCAACAACAACTTCTTAGCAATAATAGTAAAAATTATTTCTACCGAGTCTTCTACAAAGTAAATTTTCTTAGCGATATCCTTTAACCCCTGGTTATGCAAGATATTGGTCCATAAATTCACTCCCTCTTCATACAAAATTCAACATTA
>APFE031566935.1:0-18235 GCA_000404065.3 Pinus taeda | reverse complement strand
GATTGTTTATGTTCTTTAAGTACTTGATGTTAATTACCTTATAGCAATAGTACTTAATAATGAATTGAAAGACAATCTTAAAACAAGACAAGTGTTTAATGATACAAGTGTCAATGTTAGACAATAGATCAATCCACAAGATGCTTAGAACAAATATCTAATTCGACAATGATTACTTGAGACCACTTAGGATATGCTAATGACCAATATTGAGATGCTCACTTAGAATGATAACCATGCTAATCAATGTTGTCATTGATGTCAATATGGCATTGGCTGAGATGGCAAATATTCTTGATATGCCTAATGAATATCATGAAACCCTAGAATGAGATGATAAGGTTGAAGACAATAGATGCCTGGTTCCATATGATGATGTCGTAACTCTTGTTTGATAAGAATGTCATCAATTAATATGTTAAGCGATTAATGAAGAAGTCTTAAGAAGTGCCAATTGCCAAGTATTTAGAAGCCCTTGATGATATATGGAGGACTACATTTGATGATGTCATATTCTTGATGAATGACCACAATTGATGATGGCACTTGATGAGGTCTTGATAACATGGTTGGAGATCATTTGATGGTTGGAAGATTATTTTGGAGTTCTCCTAATGATGTTGCACTTTGACTGCACTAGTATATGATGATATTGTTCATGCGTCATGCTACATGGATGTTGCACTCCTACATAATGACTCTACGATCATTTGATGACATTGATAACAATGAAGAAGCCAAAGAATGAAGAAGCCACACTGTCCCAAACTTTATATGCATACAGTTTAAGGACAGTTTGTTATGCTCTTGACTTGCGAGAAAATTCCAGAATACCAAATACGCGAAGAAATACAACCCAGAACATAGAACAAAATGAGAAAACCAACAAAAATTTTATTATTTAGAGATGAAAGCAATGTTCACTTGCCTCTTCGAGGGGGCAACCTCTAGCAGAGCAAAGCTCAATTACAGAATAAGACACTACATTCCTCAATGGGGAGTCTCTATCCTTTATATATGATTCATACATACAATACCATGGGTCAGTACCATGGTTCTCTCAATACAGTCTATCTAATACCATGGCCTGTTTGCAACTAATTGTGGTCCTGTTGTGCTATACAACAACCCCCCATTTCATAAAATTTTACTTTAGAAAACTATAATATGAAATGGGTCCCTTTTAGATTAAATTGGTATTAACTTATCATTTCTCAAAAGGTCCGGAAACAAACAAAACATTATAAAACCCTTTGAGTTAATAACTAATCGGTCTTATAATAAAAATGAATAAATCTTTATTATTGCGATAAAGCGATCGCAAGATCGCATATAGCAATAGCAAAGGATGCATAACAAAAGACCCATTGGTTTTCCCCGATGCGACAAGCGCGGATACCAATCGGCTATCGGAAAATAAACAATCACAACAAAAGGCCCCTCTCCTTGCTCCGATGCGATATCACTATCGGCGATCGGGGAATGCGATATGAATACAACGAAACGTCTTCTCCTTAAAACTGCCGGTGCGAGCTAAGCGATATCGCTATCGGCGATCGGGGATTCCACAATAACATAAATAAAACTGCTCAAGGTTTCCTCTGATCGCCGATTGCGATAAAGCCAAGCGCGACTTTCAAAAAGGATTGATATGGCTTCGGCATATTGTATTAATTATTATTAAAAGCCTTTCTCTTCCCGATAGTGATTCATTTGCGCCCAACCGCCAAAAAATCAAATCCATGCTTAAATAGACTATTCGGCAAATAAAGGATATGATGAGCATTTAAATGATTGACAGGTTTAAACGGCCAATTAATGGAGCCGTTATGCCAAAATCCCTTCAGAGATTGTATCCGCGGGAGCCTTATGATAATCTTCCATTATTCATTGATTGGCATAAGTCTTCCATACTTGGTTTCCGCCATCTATTCTCCGCATTACGTTCATTTTATCTCTGGTGCAGAGCTTCTCCGCAGTAGCGAATTCGGACCAAATGGGGAAGAAATCTAAGAAATTTGGAACAGCTTTAGCTTCTGTGGTAACAGGACAACATGCTGCCGATCCGGGATAAGCAAAAAAGGATTAATCTCAGATACCACATGTCTTGGTCTCGGTAATACTACTTGGCAGAGCATTTACAACCTGGTCGAAGCGGAAGAACCTCAACAAACATCGGTACAAGCTACAGCAGGCTCGAGCCGGAAATCTGATGCTACTTTAAAAGATTTGGCTGATTCCTACCTACACAGGATAGCGGCTCGAGAGCAAATTCTTCCATATACCGATGTGGTGAGATGGGCCGTTGAAGAAATTCTAATTACGAACAGAACATTCTGCACTATTGATGGGAGAGTATTCGGTTCGTTTCAGCCCAATGATTTGAGATAAATTTACCATTTGCCCGAACCAGAGAAGAAGTATAATAAAGCATTTCTGGAGAAGTTTAAAGATGAAAATGAAACTGAGTCAGCGCCTATACGGGAATAGAGACAGAACCCGACGAAACACAAACATGAGTCTTCGAGTAAGTACTTCGTCGATTCCTTATGTTCTCCTTATTGTTATGCTGGAGCTATGATGTGTCGAATGTGGGGGTTGCATGACTCCTCAAAATTTTCCATAGAGATGTTACCTTTGATGGAAGCAGCATGTAATAGTGAAATCATGGATTGGGGGAATATATTATCGGATAAGTTAGCAACAGGTATTCTTGACTTCAGAAACAAATCCCGTGTTACTGATAGATTCATCCCTCCATTTTACTTTAGTGCCTACATTTTAGACAACCTCTGTTTTAATTCTGAGTTTCCTGTGCTAGGGTGGAGATGGACTCCACAGGACCCCATGCCCATTCATATCTATCACCAGAAGTTATGGAAAACCCATTATAAACACCACCTATATCATGTTTGCAATGGATTCATGCTACTTATTTACTATGCAATTTTTGATAAACCTGCTCCTAAGATTTCCTCTCTAGCAGAGATTGACTTGACAACCTTAGGAACCTGGTTCGGAGAAGAAAAATTCACTTATGTAAGAGTTTTCGGCAGTTAAGCCAGGCCTCATATCCTCCCCTTGTATATACTAGACAAACTATTAGCTCGAGAGATAGCATATCAGCTTACATCCGCATCGGCTACAAAGACTCTCAGGAATTCAAAGAAGCAAGTATGGCCTCCTTTTCCTCTTTAAGGTGTGGCGTCTATACTCTGCATGATTATAAACATGCAGAGAAAGAGGCGGAAAAGATTAATATACTAAATCTCGCCACTCTGCCTAACAGACGCTTTGATCCGAAAAAAGTCGTCCATAATGTTCTAGACCAGGCCAAACTCACTAAATTTGAACATAAAGAAGATGAGTTTGATGACCTGTTCTCCTCGGCCGAGTCAATATTTCAGGTGCAAGCGATAGCTAAAATGAGATACCATGATGACAGGTTAGTTGAATTTAACAAACTTAGAGAGCAGAGGTTGCCAACTCTGCCTCTAGATTTGTTAGCCACTGCCCCGATGACACAATCAAGGGAGCCTGAACAACATCTTACCAACGAACCTCCTGCTACATCAGAAATTTTCGAAGAAGTACAAAGGAAAGAACAGGAAGAAGCAAAGAGGAAAGAACAAGAGGAAACACAGAGGAAAGACAGAGAGGAAGCACAAAACAAAGAACAGGAGAGAATACGTGAGGAGGAACAGAGAAGGCAGCAGGAGCAGAGCAACAAGGAGGTGAATGTCGACACTCAAATTGACCCAAGATTGCTCCAGGAATGGCAGCAATTTGATTCAATTATAAGCAATCTTGAGAGCTCAAGGGATGCCGATACGTCCAAAGCGGCTGATACACAGGATACAACATCGAAAGAGGTTCCAAGCGAAGGAACCAGCAGTCTACCCTCGATTACAGAATTAGAAATAATTCCCAAGGATCCTTTGGATCAAATCATTTTGCAGGTGGAGGATATTCCTCCATTGGATGTCTTCTATAGCCCAAAACACAGGGCTATAATAAAGCGACAGCGGAAAAGGAGAAGGATTGATCAACCTTCCCTGTTCCCTGAACAAACAGTAACAGCCAATGTAGTGTGGAAGGAAGAATTTGACCCTTCTGATGACCTGACAAAGTTGTCCCAATATCCTGGTGCCTATTCGGCAACCACCATGGACAAGGCATCGGAGGTGAGCAATTTGTTGAAAGAGAAGGATTAGGCGATCGCTTCACTACAAACACAGCTATCGGAGGCGGCACAACAGAGCAGAACAACTACAACAGCAACTGTCCACGCAACAACAGTTAAATAACCAACTGAACAAACAGTTGCATGAAGAGAAACAGAGGGCAGATTCGGGAGCGATTCAAAGACAGAAAGAATTATCGGAGGCATTAGCAAAATTGAAGGCAATGAATGAATAGATGGGAAAAACAAAAGATGAGCAAATTGCTCAATTATCAGCTCAAATAGAGAAGTTCAAGAGTCTTGCCCAACCTGCCGATTTCAGAGCAGAGGCAATACAGATTAATAAGGCACTAATAACACAAATAAGATTGTTGTGTCATAAAATTGCCCAAGTTGAACCTCTGTGCGACATAACAACATCTATAATAGATAAATCAGTTGATGCCAGGCAGGACTTAGAGCAAGCCGATGAGACTTTAACGGATTTTCTTACTTGGTAGGACACTAATGAGGGATAGGCAGCGAACTTGCCTAAAATCTTAGAATCCCATAAAGAAATTCTATTCATGGAGTAGCAATCCCAATTGATGAAAGCAGAGAGAGCGGTTTCTAGATGCAAATTATCTACGAACAATTTGATTGATTTGATTAACAATACTCTCTATTTATCTAACATGATCTCTCAATGTACACCAGGTAAATTATTATCGGCCAAAACATTGGAGCAATCATGTTACCAAGAGCTAGAAAAGAATGGGAGATTGGTCACAGGAATTAAAAGTTTAACTTGGGACACCTATTGGTTGTTCCTAGTAAAACCATATAGCCAGAGAGCCGCCCTCAAGTGCCTGACGGATGCAATCGGGTGCATCATTCCCAATATACACAATGCCACCTATGCTGCTCAAATCAATTCTCGTCTCAGCCGCCCTCAAGAAGTGGAACCAATGCTGGCAATATGCCAACTCAAGTCAAAAGGCAAACAACCCGAGTGATGAATCATGCTGCCGACTATCAGATTGCTGTGCGAGGGAGATATTCAAGATCGAGTTATACCAATTTAGTAGCATTTTAATTTTGTAGTTTGCTAGTTTAATTTAGTATTTATAGACCCTTTCATGTATTTAGAAAGGGTCGTAAGTTTTTGTATATGACTTAAGCCTGAAGTTGCACTACTGTACTTCAGGCATATTCTTTTATGAAAACTGGACCAATTATTCCAATTTTGATAACGAAGCTTTTATGTGGATGTGCATTACTGCCTTTATTTAAAAGTATTTCTGAGTCGGAAGAAGGAATTCGAATTGCAATTGACGTTGGGAATGATTTGCAGCTCATATGGTACTATTATCTATGTTTGAATTCATTCTTTTTATGTGAATTGTTGTTTGATCATTCTTGCTATTATTGAATATATGCATGTGTTTTAACAACAGTCTTTATACTTTCCACTACTGGATGTTTACAGTTTGCTATTTTTCTAATCATACATGTATCAGTAATATAAAAAGAGAAGTGTAACAATGTTTTATCAATTACTTCGTTCAACTATTTGAACGAAGCAATTATTATTTAAATGAATGTCTTTGTTTATTGAATAGTGTCATCTATATGCCTATTGATGAACACAGATCACCAAACGTTGCACTTAAGAATAGAAGCTTCCCGGGATAAAATAGTCATTTGTGTTTTTGCTTATAGATTAAGTCCTCCATTCATTATCACTTATTAGAAAACCAATCATTCATCCACCCCTTTTATTTATTACTGGGAAACTGGTCCCATTATATCTAGTCGGAGCCACCATTCCAAACGGAAAAGGAGCTGTATTAAGGTCCGGACCGGGTGGTTATCCCCAGATGTTGATGCAACGATTTTTGGGGTATCAACATTTTTGGCGCTAGAAGGAGGGCCATCAACTATGAATGGCAAGTAAATCAAAACCTACAGACCATTCTCAGAGTAAATTACCCTCCACCTCACCTCGGACCTCCCGTTTTCATTCTGAAACACCAGTGTCCGAACGAGAAGAAGAGGGATCAACTACCTCTGCTCAACCCCATCATACTTCAGAACGTTTAAGTCCGGAGTCTCCTGAAGTTCAGTCTATCATCCAAAAATTTCAAGGCTTCTCCATATCACCTCAGAGATTTAAAGTATCTCAAGGCAGTGAGACTTCGTAATTCCACCTATCTCATCCTCTCACCAGACTTCAAAGCTAAAAACTCGGCATTGAACTAGCTGAGTTGCCTTTACCCCAAAGGAAAAAGGCTAAAAAGAACATCGAAGGTTTTGGTAGTGAGACCTTTTCTCCATCATCTTCCATCTCATCATCTCCAGTGCGAAGTCAAACATCCACTTCCCCATTACATATTATTGTTCACTAGGGATCACCACCTTCAACATCACAACCTATTCAGTCTTCATTACCACCTCCTCCCCAAGCACCTGGAACAGCACCGACAATCGTTGGTACTCCCAAGATGGCTCAGAATCCATGGAACAGTCCTGGTGTAGTCATTATGCGTGCACCATTACATCCATTACTTGATTATCCTGAGAAGTGGTTACCAAAGTTTAATCCAGACGCTGGAACATTAGCTGAGGAACACATAAATAATTTCATGTTGTCAGTTAATTTAAAAGGAGTAACAGAAGAAGATGTTGTAGTTAGGCTTTTACCCTACACATTACAAGGATCAGCTGGGTCTTGGTATTTTTCCTTGCCCTCTGGATCCATTACCAGTTGGAATATCTTTCAGGAGCAATTTCTTACCAAATATGGCGATGATAGATCCTTGGCCACACTGATTAATGATCTTTCAAATCTAAGGATTGAATCTAGAGAACCAATTAAGGATTTTAACTCCTGATTCAATAAGCTTTTGAATAAAATCCCCACCGATTCCAAGCCAAGTGAACAAATTAGAAGCGAGTGGTACATCACAGCCTTACCTTCAAATATAGCCATTTTTGTAGATAGGGCTGGGAAACCAACTTTCGCCGAAAACATGAAAGAAGCCCTTGCTGTGGAAAAACGTATAATCACTTTGGAAAAGAAAGCTGCCCTCGAAGATAGGAAATCCAAAAGAGTGTCTTTCAAGGATGATTCAAAGAAGAAAATCACCAAAGATCCATACGATATGGAGGGTCTTCAAAAGGTCCTCAAAACAATGTCAAATGAAATGGTTGAAATTAAAAAGCAAGTAGCAGAAACTTCAACAAAGAAACCATATAGGAATTTTAAGAAACCTGAGTCAAAACCACCAAATGTTATATCCAATGCAGATTCAGACCCTGAGGAAGAAGAAGAAGATGAAACAATTGCACCGTCCGATGAATTCGAAGAAGAGGAAGTTGTTGAATGCCATAGAATGTGGGACTTCATATTACCTAACTCCGACACCGAAACTGAACAAGAACCTTTTCCTGTGACTACTAGGAGCAAAAGTGCCCCTGAACCTGTCTAAGCAAGTTCAAAGAAAATGAGTGCAGGTACTAATACTACAAAGGAAAAGGTACCCACAAGGAAGCCGACTGCAACAGTGCCTCAAAACCAACCATCGTCCTCAAATATACCTTCAACATCAAAGACGTTGGTAGTATCGAATTCAATGGATTACAATATTGTTGATGACATGAAGAAGACTAAAGCAAACATCACCATGTTTGAACTTAGCAAATTAAAACATCAGCATAAATTGCTTCTTAAGGAACTAAATGCAGTTCCTTCTTTGCCTCTTCCTAGTGCTAAGGCTGCAAATGATTCAGGACAACCACCTTCTTGTAGAGTTGAGGCTACTGATACGATTCGAATTGGAGACAGATCAAATTCCCATACCCCCCCTTTCCTCTTAACCTACGAAATCTACACAACTGTTTGATTGACTCAGGGGCATCATCTAATATAATGCCAGCTTCAGTTTGTTCTAAACTGAACATAGAACCCCAAAAGTCTTCAATTCACATTATGCAGTTAGATAGAACCAAAGTCCAGGTCTTAGGGGAAATAAACTCTGTTACTATCAGGTTATCGGCTGATCCACGAGTAGTTCAAAGAATTGATATCTTAATCGTTGATATACCTGAGTTTTATGGTTTAATCTTGATCAGGGATTGGTCTGAGAAGCTCCATGGGTATATTTCTACCGATTGGTCTCATATGTGGCTGCGCTACAAGGGAAATCCAAATCAAATAAAAATCAATCGGGAGAAACACATGACCCATACTGTCACAGAATTCGAACAGGAGAATCAACCAATTGCATTTAACAATAATATTTTGGAAAATTATTCCTCTGAATCATTCTTTGGCAATTATATTGCCCAACCATCTCCTTTCTCAGTAAACAATTTCACATCCCAAATCGAAATTTTTTCACAAACCAATGGATCAAGATGTGTTAATGTTACTGAGAATACTGTAAATAAAATTGTTGATAATTCTTTATTTTGGTCTTTATATTTTGACGGTTCCAAATCCAGTGAAGGATCAGGAGTAGGGTGTATTTTAGTCAGCCCTGAGGGAGAAAAAACAATGCTTACTTGTAGGTTAGAATTTGAATGCACGAATAATACAGCTGAGTATGAGGCCTTGGTACAAGGACTATATAAAGCTATTGGCTTGAAAGTTCAATATCTGAAAGTGTTTGGCGATTCAGAGATTGTCATAAAACAAGTTCGAAATACAATCCATTGTCTCTCTAATCACCTCAAGCACTATCAGTCCTTAGTCCAGGAACTTATATCTCATTTTTTAGCATTCAATATTTCACCTATTCCCATATCCCAGAATGCAGCAGCTGACTTGTTGGCCAATGTTGCTTCTAAACTCCTACCTTCCGAAGACTATAGCCCAGATAGATTTTCAGTAGAGTTGATTTTTAGGCCATCGATTCCTGACAATGTCACCAATTGGCGAGTGTTCAATCATGTTGAAGACATCTTACATTTTTTAACTTCCGACAAGTCCTACAATGATCACATCATTGATGAAAACGATCATGATCTTCAGATGAAAGAAAAGCATGAGGAAAACTCAATACCAAAACCTGTGGTTAAACTTCAAGACCTCTACAACATTAAAGACAGGTTTAAACAGGTAACCAATTCAAAACTCCAAAGTTCTACCTTAAGATTTGAATTGATAAATCTCGGTACTGAGTAGAACCCTCAAAATATCAATTTAGGACTAGGGCTTTCTGTGGAAGAAAGGATAGCATTTATTAGATTATTAAGAAAAAATAAACATGTCTTCGCTTAGAAGTATGATGACTTAAAAATATACGATACATCAGTCATCCAGCATACCATTCCAATGCTTTCTGAACAAAAACCAGTTCAACAAAAATTGAGGAAAATACATCCAAACTTAGAGAGTCAGATAAAATCAGAACTTAATAAACTCTTGAAAGCTAAGATTATTTTTCCTGTTCGGCACTCAAACTGGGTTTCCAATATGGTGCCTGTTAGGAAGAAAAATGGCGACATCAAGATTTGTATAGATTTCAGAAATCTGAACAAGGCGAGCCAAAAAGATAATTTCCCATTACCTACCATGGAGCAGATACTCCATTCAGTAGCAGATTCTGAGCTAATGTCCTTTTTAGATGGTTTTTCAGGATACAACCAAATTTTGGTCCATCCTGATGACAGACTCAAAACTACTTTCAGAACAAAATGGGGTACTTACGCTTATCAGAAAATGCCTTTTGGACTTATTAACGCAGGAGCTACATTCCAAAGAGCAATGGATATAGCCTTCAAAGGATTGATCAACAAAACAGTAGTCATCTATTTAGATGACGTTACTGTATTTTCCAAGAAGAGATCCAACCATTTACATGATTTGAATCAAATCTTTGAACGTTGTAGAAGGTATGGTATTTCACTCAATCCCAAAAAATCCTTCTTTGCTCTAAATCAAGAAAAGCTCTTGGGTGTTATCGTTTCCAAAGATGGCATTTATATTGATCCCGATAGGATTAAAGAAATTTCTGAAATCCAATTTCCTCATAACAAAAAATCCATGCAGTCATTTTTAGGTCAGATCAACTTTGTCAAAAGATTTGTTCCCGATTTTTCTCACATCATTTTACCATTACAAACCATGATTAAGAATTATTCAGTGTTTAGATGGGGATCTACAGAAAATGAAGCATTTGATTTAATCAAGCAGTCAATAATCAATGCCCCCGCTTTAAACACTCCCAATTTTTCTAATCATTTCATATTGTACACTATTGCGTCAGATTCATCTTCTGCAGCGGTGCTCACTCAGATTAATGATCACAACTTGGAAGCACCGATTTCATTTTTTAGTTCAAATTTTCAGGGTGTAGAACTAAATTATTCCGAAGTTGAAAAACAAGCCTTTGCTGTGTATAAAGCTATCAAACATTACAGACCCTTCCTTTTAAAAGCCCATACAAAAGTTATAGTTCCTTTTTCTGCAGTAAGACAATTACTGATCCAAAGGGAATTAGGTGAGAAAAGGGTAAATTGGGTTACAACACTTCAAGAATATGACTTGGAAATCAAGCCAGCAAAGATTGCTAGACGTGAAGGTTTTTGCAGGTTATTAGCAGGAGCATCCAACATTCCAGAATCAGGTGATACAGAACATATTGAAGAAATCAACCAGATAAGTATCACCAATTCTGAATCTCAATATGCAGATTTAATCTTTTATTTGAAAAATGGATATGCACCTCCTAATCTTTCTTATAAAAACAAACAGGCCATTAGATTAAAGGAAAAAAACTTCATAATCATTGATGATGTACTTTTTAGGCAAAATTATGATTCAGTTTTATTAAGATGCCTGGAAAAACCTGAAGCACAAAAGGTTTTGTAGGAGCTACATGATGGACCAGCCGAAGGACATTTTGGAGCTGACACAACAGCTCACAAAATCATTCATGCTGGATATTATTGGCCCACCTTATTCAGAGATACTCACGAATATGTAAGGAAATGCTGAAGTTGTCAAATCTCCAGTGGAAGACAAAGAAAACCAACTTTCCCTTTGCAACCAGTCAACATTGATCAACCTTTTGAACAATGGGGATTAGATATCATTGGGGAAATAACTCCATAGTCCTCCAAACAACATAAGTATATCCTTACTACTACTGATTACTTTACCA
Organism: Pinus taeda; assembly: GCA_000404065.3. Lineage (NCBI taxonomy): Eukaryota > Viridiplantae > Streptophyta > Pinopsida > Pinales > Pinaceae > Pinus > Pinus taeda. Next base: position 6,904 of record APFE031566935.1, on the reverse strand, counting down.
AGTGGGTTGAAGCAATTCCGTTAAAGACAACAAGATCTGAAGGAATTACAGAATTTATAGATCAATTCATCATTACCAGGTTTGGTGTCCCAAATGCTCTTGTTTTTTATAATGCATCTTATTTCTCTGGAAATTCCATGTTTGAGTTCACTATTAAAAGAGGATTTAAATTGAAATATTCTGCAAATTACTATCCTCAGGGTAATGGTTTAGCAGAGTCTACCAATAAAAACCTACTCAAAATCATTAAGCGAACTATTGAACAAAATAAAAAAAACTGGCACAAATCTTTAATATTCACACTATGGGCTGATAGAATAATGCAGAAGGCCTCCATAGGTACTTCTCCATTCAATCTTATATATGGGAAAGAAGCAGTACTACCAACCAATTTAGTGCTTCCTTCTCTAGCCCTAGTTCAGTTTATTGAAGAAAGCCCCTCTTCTTCTATCCAACTCAGATATGATCAAATTTTAAAATTAGAAGAGGAAAGAGGAAAAGCCAAAATTAATCATGCTAAACATTAGCAGATAATCAAGTCATCATTTGATTCAACTTCGTCTAGTTCTAAACAGTTGCAGGTTGATGATCTAGTTCTGAAATGGGATAAAGCCCATGAGGATAAAGGTAAACACACCAAGTTCCAAAAGATGTGGCTTGGACCATTTTAGATCACCGAGAAGATAGGTCATTCGACATTCATATTACAAGATTTATCAGGAAAAAGGGACTCTCTTCCTATTAATGGCCTCATCTTAAAGAAATTCTTTAATTGAGGAGGTAACCCCTTCTCTTTTAATTTTATTAGGATTTTTAAGTTTTTAGGACCATTAGGAAATAAAGTTGTAAAATAGCTTCTATTGGCCTTTGCTATATTGAAAAGTTGCTCGAAATAATTACTTTTAATATTTACTTTTGAAAATAGAAGCCTTAAACAAAAGGGATAATTTCTAGGAAATTAGGTATATTCACATTCTGAAAACCCCATTTTGTTTTCGTGAAATCTTCTCAAGATTTAGAACTACTGTAAATCATTTTAATGTTTTCAAACTGGCCACAAAAGGGTTATCAATATAAAAACAGAAACTGATTCAATCTTAGCATTTGTAACTCTTACCTTGTCATCCATCCTCTCTTAAGGAGAAAATTTTCCATCCCATTCATCCAAGTTTATGATTACTCAGAGTGTAATTCTAAAATATCTGATATAAAGATAAGGGGTCTTATCACAAGCCTACTTACCATGATCATTGGGAAATAGTCTAACCGACATTACCAACATTGCATACCAAAACAGGGTAATGGCTTATAAGCATAAGACAAGGGGTCTCATAACGAGCCAGCTTGTTCGATTAGATTACAACCAGTGAATGGCATTGTCAACTAGCTAGCTACCAAACCAGGACAATGGCTTTTTATCTTACAAAATATTGGAAAAGAAAAGAAATACAAAATATGAAGGCATATTTTGAATTCATTCTTTTAATCATACTCTGAGATGGGAGGGATCATGGACAATCAAATGGTTAAAAGGTATCCCTATCGAAACTATGAACGTTTGCCGGTAGCAGAGGCTCTACCTATGACAAAGAAGTTAATAAAAAAGGCTAAGTTGGAAAGGTGTTTTGCTTTATCATTATCAACTAATAGAGGCCAATTTAAAACATAGAATGTATTTAATTTTAACAAGGGAAGAAATTAGCAAAAACAACTTTTATTATATTCAGAATGTATGTATACTTAGTTATATTAGAATTTGCCTTTTTGATAAGATGTCTATATAAAGAAAGTTCAAATATTTTAATATTTCTCAGAGATAATTGTTTCTCCCAGCGAATCACCAATTGTTGTGCTATACAACAACCCCCCATTTCATAAAATTTTACTTTAGAAAACTATAATATGAAATGGGTCCCTTTTATATTAAATTGGTATTAACTTATCATTCCTCTAAAGGTCCGAAAACAAACGAAACATTATAAAACCCTTTGAGTTAATGAATAATCGATCTTATAATAAAAATGAATAATTCTTTATTATTGTGATAAAGTGATCACAACGTCGCATATCACAATAACAAAGGATGCATAACAAAGACCAATTGGTTCTCCCCGTTGCGACAAAGTGCGAATAACCATTGGCTATCAGGAAGATAAACCATCATAACAAAAGGCCCCTCTCTTTGCTCCGATGTGATATCACTATCGGCGATCGGGGAATGCGATATGAATACAACGAAACATATTCTCCTTAAAAGCTCCCGATGCGAATTAAGCGATATCGCTATCGACAATCGGGGATTCCACAATAACTTAAATAAAACTGCGCAAGGTTTCCTCTGATCGCCGATTGCGATAAAGCCAACCGCGACTTTCAAAAAGGATTGATATGCCTTTGTCATATTGCATTAATTATTATTAAAATCCTTTCTTTTCCTGATAGTGATTCACTTGCGCCCAACCGCCAAAAAATCAAATCCATGCTTAAATAGATTATACGGCAAATAAAGGATATGATGAGCATTTAAATGATTGACAGGTTTAAATGGCCAATTAATGGAGCAGTTATGCATAAATCCCTTCAGAGATTGTATCCGCGTGAGCCTTATGATAATCCTCCATTATTCATTGATTGGCATAATTCTTCCATACTTGGTTTTCACCATCTATTCTTCGCATTACGTTCACTGTATCTCTTGTGCAGAGCTTCTCCGTAGTAGCAAATTCAGACCAAATGGGGAAGAAATCTAAGAAATTTGGAACAACTTCAGCTTCTGTGGTAACAGGACAACATGCTGCCGATCCGGGAACAAGCAAAAAAGGATTAATCTCGGATACCACATGTCTTGGTCTCGGTAATACCACTTGGCAGAGCATTTATAACCTAGTTGAAGCTGAGGAACCTCGGAAAATATCGATACAAGCTACAGCAGGCTCAAGCCGGAAATACGATGATACTTTAAAATATTTGGTTGATTCCTACCTACACAGGATAGTGGCTTGAGAGCAAATTCTTCCATATACAGATGTGGTGAGATGGGCTGTTGAATAAATTTCAATTACAAATAGAACATTCTGCACTATTGATGGGAGAGTATTCAGTTTGTTTCAGCCCAATGACTTGAGACAAATGTACCATTTGCCCGAACCAGAGAAGAAGTATAATAAAGCATTCCTGGAGAAGTTTAGAGACGAAAATGAAACTGAGTCAGAGCCTATACGGGAATGGAGACAGAACCTGGCGAAACACAAACATGAGTCTTCGGGTAAGTACTCCGTCGATTCCTTATGTTCTCCTTATTGTTATGCTGGAGCTATGATGTGTCGAATGTGGGGATTGCATGACTCCTCCAAATTTTCCATAGAAATGGTACCATTGATGGAAGTAGTATGTAATAGTGAAATCATGGATTGGGGGAATATATTATCGGATAAGTTAGCAACAACTATTCTTGACTTAAGAAACAAATCCCGTGTTACTGATAGATTCATCCCTCCATTTTACTTTAGTGCCTACATTTTAGACACCCTCTGTTTTAATTCCGAGTTTCCTGTGCTAGGGTGGAGATGGACTCCACAGGACCCCATGCCCATTCATATCTATCACCAGCAGTTGTGGAAAGCCCATTATAAACACCACCTATATCAAGTCTGCAATGGATTCATGCTACCTATTTACTATGCAATTTTTGATAAACCTACTCTTAAGATTTCCTCTCTAGCAGAGATTGACTTGACAACCTTAGGAACATGGTTCGGAGAATAAAAATTCACCTATGTAAGAGTTTTCAACAGTCAGGCCAGGCCTCATATCCTCCCCTTGTATATACCAGACAAACTATTAGATCGAGAGATAGCATATCAGCTTACATCCACATCGGCTACAAAGACTCTCAGAAATTCAAAGAAGCAAGTCTGGCCTCCTTTTCCTCTAAGGTGTGGCGTCTATACTCTGCATGATTATACGCATGCAGAGAAAGAGGCGAAAAATATTAATATACTAAATCTCGCTACTCTTCCTAACAGACGCTTTGATCCGAAAAGTCATCTATAATGTTCTAGACCAAGCCAAACTAACTAAATTTGAACATAAGGAAGATGAGTTTGATGGCATGTTCTCCTCAGCCGAGTCAATATTTCAGGTGCAAGCGATAGCCAAAATGAGATACCATGATGATGGGTTAGTTGAATTTAACAAACTTAGAGAGCAGAGGTTGCAAACTCTGCCTCTAGATTTTTTAGCCACTGCCCCGATGACACAATTAAGCGAGCCTGAACAACAGCTTACCAACGAACCTCCTGCTACATCAGAAATTTTTGAGCAAGTACAAAGAAGAGAGCAGGAGGAACTTTGGAGGTTAGAACAGGAAGAAGCAAAGAGGAAACAACAAGAGGAAGCACAGAGGAAAGACAAAGAGGAAGCGCAAAGGAAAGAACAGGAGAGAATACGTGAGGAGGAGCAGAAAAGGCAGCAGGAGCAGAGCAGCAAGGAGGTGAATGTCGACACTCAGATTGACCCAAAATTGCTCCAGGAATGGCAAAAATTTAATACAATTATAAGCAATCTTGAGAGCTCAAGGGATGCCGATACATCCAAAGCAGCCGATACACAGGATACAACATCAAAAGAGGTTCCAAGCGAAGGAACCAGCAGTCTACCCCCGACTACAGAGTTAGAAATAATTCCCAAGGATCCTTCGGATCAAATCATTTTGCAGGTGGAGGATATTCCTTCATTAGATGTCTTCTATAGGCCAAAACACAGGGTTGCAATAAAGCGACAACGGAAAAGGAGAAGGATTGATCAACCTTACATGTTCCCTGAACAAACAGTAACAGCCAATGTAGTGTGGAAGGAAGAATTCAACCCCTCCGATGATCTGACAAAGTTATCCCAATATGATGGTGCCTAATTGGCAGCCACCATGGATAAGGCATTGGAGGTGAGCAATTTGTTGAAAGAAAAGGATCAAGTGATCGCTGCACTACAAACACAGCTATCGGAGGCACAACAGAAAGCAGAATAACTACAACAACAACTATCCACGCAGCAACAGTTAAATAACCAACTGAACAAACAGTTGCATGAGGAGAAACAGAGGGCAGATTCGGGAGCGATTCAAAGGTAAAAAGAATTATCGGAGGCATTAGAAAATTTGAAGGCAATGAATGAACAAATGGTAAAATCAAAAGATGATAAAATTGCTCAGTTATCAGCTCAAGTAGAAAAGTTCAAGAGCCTTTCCCATCCTGCCGATTTCAGAGCAGAGGCAATATAGATTAATAAGGCACTAATAACACAAATAAGATTGTCGTGTCATAAAATTTCCCAAGTTGAACCTCTGTGTGACATAACAACATCTATAATAGATAAATCAGTTGATGCCAGGCAGGAATTAGAGAAAGCCAATGAGACTTTAACGGATTTTCTTACTTGGTAGGACACTAATGAGGGACAGGGAACAAACTTGCCTAAAATATTAGAGTCCCATAAAGAAATTCTATTCATGGAGTGGCAGTCCCAATTAATGAAAGCAGAGAGAGCGGTTTCTAGATGCAAATTATCTATGAACAATTTGATTGACTTGATTAACAATACCCTCTATTTATCTAACATGATCTCTTAATGTACACCAGGTAAATTATTATCAGCCAAGACATTGGAGCAATCATGTTACCAAGAGCTAGAAAAGAATGGGAGATTGATCACATGAATTAAAAGTTTAACTTGGGACACCTATTGGTTGTTCCTAGTAAAACCTTACAACCAAAGAGCTGCCCTCAAATGCCTAATGGATGCAATCGGGTGTATCATTCCCGATATACACGATGCTACCTATGCTGCTCAAATCAATTCTCGTCTCAGCCACCCTCAAGAAGTGGAACCGATGTTGGTGATATGCCAACTAAGGACAAAAGGAAAACAGCCAGAGTGATGAATCATGCTGCCGATTATTAGATTGTTGTGGGAGGGAGATATTCAAGATCAAAATACCAATTTAATAGCATTTTAATTTTGTAGTTTGTTAGTTTAATTTAGTATTTATAGACCTTTTCATGTATTTAGAAAGGGTCATAAGTTTTTGTATATGACTTAAACTTGAAGTTGCACTACTGTACTTAAGGCATATTCTTTTATGAAAACTGGACCAATTATTCCAAATTTTGATAACGAAGCTTTTATTTGGATGTGCACTACTGCCTTTATTTAAAAGTCTTTCCGATTCGGAAGAAGGAATTCAAATTGCGATTGACGTTGGGAATGATTTGCAGCTCATATGGTACTATTATGTATGTTTGAATTTGTTCTTTTTATGTGAATTGTTGTTTGATCATTCTTGCTATTATTGAATATATGCATGTGTTTTAACAACAGTCTTTATACTTTCCACTACTAGATGTTTACATTTTGCTATTCTTCTAATCATACATGTATTGATCCAGGTGGATGTTGGTGGCCACCCACCTATCCCATTTGGACCCCCGCAACTGTCTCTTTCAGCATTTTTAGTTTCCTTAATTGTAGCACAACTTACTATTTTTAGCAGTTTTTCGGGTCCTGAACTTCCGGATCCGTTTTGAGGCCCTAAACGACGTTTTTTGGGGAATCCGGGGGCAACATGGGTCCATGGAATGGACTGATGTTGCTTGTTGTTCCAACAATGATAGTGCTCGAATAGATCTTTCTATGAGCTATTGTATGCGTCAAACGGAGATCATATGCTAAAGTTACGACCCCGGGAAGTTGATGTACCAACTTACCCCCAAACGGGGCCCAGAGTTTGGCGTTTCATCTCCTAGGGTTAGGTTTTGGAATGTTAAGGGTTTTTCATTGTTTCTCAACAATAAATAGGCCTTCGAGCCTCATTGTAACACAGTCAGAGGCATGTAGCCATCACATCTCT
>APFE031566927.1:0-10751 GCA_000404065.3 Pinus taeda | reverse complement strand
CATTTCTTATAATGATGCAGCCTCTGAAGAAGTGTGTCCTTCATAATAAATCTGTCCAGTCTGCGGGCTAGTGCAGCATCTCCCACTCTCCTATTTCTCCAGGTAGGAAGAAGTTTTTGCATGGGGACATCCACAAAATTTGTCTGTTCTAATAGGCTTGTCATATAATCTGAGATTTGATCTATTTGCGCCGTCGATCCCCAAGATTCCCTAAATCCCAAAGAAAAATTGAGATCCCCACCAATAATAGTCTTCTCATCATTCAAAAGATTGAGATGGAGGAGCCTCTGCCAGAATTGTTCTCTCTGATTACAAGGGGCGTAAACATTCACAATCCTTAAGTTCATTCCCAGATCGGCGGTGAAAATATCCATCCCCAGGTAGCCTGCCCCCCCCAAGAGGCCTCCACCTTAATGGTGCGCAGGTTAACTCCAATGGCTAGACCACCAGAGTGCCCAACAGCGTCGAGGGAAATATAGATCCATCCAGGAGTAATAGAATGCATAGAGCAGATGATATGATCAGCCGAGCAGAGAGTTTCTTGGAGCATAATGATGTCGATAGGATCAGTCTCGATGAGACGCTTCATGGCTAGTTTCTTGGAGGAGCTAGCCAGTCCTCTGCAGTTGTACGATAAACACTTCATGGTGGAACACCTCGCGGGGCTTGTCCTGCTTTAAGGACCACTACAATGGTGGAATGTTGGCCAGAGACAACCTCCGCCCCTGCAATCTTAATAGCCTTAGAAAGATGAGATTTCCTTCCTCTGGTAGGATAGGAACCGGCCTCTGGTAAAGAAATACCCAGCCCTGCCTGGGGAGTAGTTAAATCTTTAGCATGAGACCTGGAGCATAAAAAGTATGGGTGGGGAGGGGAAGACTCAGGAGGAGACCGGGGAGACGCAGAGGGAGAGGATGGCGGACGTAAGGAAGGGCCAGTGGAGCACAAGGGAGGAGGGGATGGCATAACACAATGAGCCATGGAAGTCTGATACAAGGGACCAGATACAGAAATGACATGATCAATATTAGAGATAGAAGGGTGTAGAGGAGAAACCGAGACAGTTCCGGCTTCTGCTGCTGAGGGAGCCCCAGATCCGACTTCTACTGCTGTAGGAGCCCTGGTCATCGTCGGTGAAAGCCTTGCTCCCGGATCGCCCGCAGGTGAGGAAGCCGCAGGAGGCTGGCCCGCAGCATTGGGTCGGGGGGAAGCCAGAGAGGCAGCCCTAGGAGGTGGCGACGAGATCTTCGGGGAGTCTTCAGATTTTCTGATGAGAGGGCATTCCTTGTAGAGGTGGCTGACCATGTGGCACCGATTGCAGTGGAATGGTACCCTTTCTGTTCTCTGTTGTATCGCCCCCACTGTAGAGTGATATTTTCCTCGAGCCCTTCACGGGTATCTAAGTGAACCAAGATGCGCGCAAGGGTCCTGCTCCTAGATTCCACGAAAGAGCGGTCATGATCCAAGTAGGTACCAAGTGCATTACCTATTCTTTTGAAAGCTTCATCACTCCAGAATTGCAATGGAAGACCTGGCAACCGCACCCATATCGGTCCGGCTCCGATTTGTTCATGAACAGGGTCGAATAGGGGGCTCCACCTTTTGAGAAGAACTAAAGCTGATTCAATGTGCCAGTATCTGGCCAAGACCAGGTTTGTATAGCTTTCCTTCGAGAACTGTAAGGAGAACCATCCTTTGGGCAGGACATGGACATCCGGAAGTTCAAGAAGTAAATCCCCCCAGATCTCTTTCACCCAATGAGATAACTTTTTTGCCAAATATGCCCTGCCTCTGATGTGCCCTACCAGCACTGTAGATGCCATGATAGCAAGATCGCTAATCGCCGAAGCTTCTCCAAGCCTAATCGAAATATCCTTTGAGGTAACCTTGATACACTTTGATTTCTTCTTGCTGGTGCGAGGGGCCGTTGGGTTGTCCACCAGGGGGTTGGTAACGCCATCCAACGGGGAGGGTTTAGAGGGATTTACATTGTCGGTAGAAGTCTTGAAACCTCCAGAAGAGCAGGGACCAGCGGATGAAGTATTTGCAGTAGCAGAGGTCTGTGGAATGGCCGTAGGGGTAGAGCGAGTCGGGGGAAAGTGTAGAGCATCCGGAGAGAGAGAAGGGGCTTCAAAGATTGGGGGATCTATAGGGATCGGCCCAGTATTAGGCGGAACAATACTGTGCCGGGGAAATAAACCCACAGGAGGACGCAAAGAATCCAGTCCGGCAGCCAGGCGAGGTGTGAACAACGGAGTGCTGGATGAGAAGCAAGGGTTATCGAATATGATTCGATCCGGGAAGGGCTCTTCCGAATAATCAACCATCTCCAGCTCCACGTTCTCAGCCATCCTGTCACCAGTTCGATATCCGAGAGCGACAGGTGTAGACTCTTACGGTGAAGGATTGAACAGAAGCCTGATCAGAGGCCGTGTCAAAGCCGCATGGGCCGAAGAAACCCTAGCCCAACCCTTCACGAGCGCGCGTCATGGCTTTCCATGTCTTCATTAGGATATGCATAGTTTTATTTATATTTAGATAAATAATAAATATTTTATTTTTCCCTTAGTTAACTTTAGTTGATATAGGTTAGTTCAATCTAGTTGGCATTCATTCATAAAGCCTTGAAGTGTATTAAAAAAACAGACCACATTTATTCTAATATAGATAATATTGATTAAATCATATTTGTTTAATTAGCATTTTTTAGAAATCATATAATATAATATTTTATTAATATTGGATTTAAATTAAATTTTAATTATTATATAAAAAACATTATAATAAATAAATATAAAATTTTAATAATATGTAAATATATTTTTTCATATATACAATGTTTTATATTTCATGTGAAGAATACATTGTCAACATTGTCGACATCCATCATGCATTTACAAGAATTGAAACTAAGTAGGGTGGATTCAATTTCTTCCTCCGAACCATCCAAAATAACTCTATTTAACAATAATATTAAAATTTTAAGCATTATACAATTGTAAATATTTTTTTAACCAATATATATTGAATATTTATTATTATATACATGTTATATATTATTAAATATTTTATTAATATTAAATTAAATCTAATCTAATTTAAACTATTAAATATTGAATTTACAAATAAAATAGAATGATTATATAAATAACAATATTAATAAAAATACAATTAAATAATTATAAAAGTACAAATTTAAATTATATAAAATTTAATCCAAATTATAAATTCATATCAAATCAAATATAATTATTCAAATAAAATATAATCATTGTCCCAAAGTGTGTCTAGAGATAAAAAGAGTGAGGGGAAAGGGGAGAGTATGGGGAGGGGAAAGGGGAGAGTATGGGGAGGGGAAAGGGGTTCTAGAGAGAGAGAATGGATGGAAAGGCACGGGTTGTGGAGAGAGAGAGAGTGGGGGAGGCTGTGGAAGGGGGGTAAGTTGGCGAGGAGAGAGTGAGAGAGAGGGGGTGGGGTTTGATGTTATGAATTTGAGATATAATGTTATAAATTCATATCATACAAATATAAAATAATCATTTAAATACAATTATTCAAAGGCAATCATATGATTATATAAATCAAATATAATCATTGCCCCAGAGTGTGTAGAGAGAGAGTGTGTGTGAGTAAGGGGAGGCGAGACGAGGTGTAGAGAGAGAAAGAGAGTGGATGGAAGGGTGCGGGTTGTGGAGAGAGAGAGGGGCATGGAAGGGGGGTGAGTGGGTGTAGAGAGAGTGTGTGTGGAGGGGGGTTAGAGCATGTTGGATGTTAAGAATTTGAGAGATAATATTTGTATGTGCATATTTATAGAAAGAGCTTGTCTTAGCTTCAAGAATTATAAATTCTCTACTGACGAGGCCAACCACGTGAAGGTGGAAGCTCATCTGGCCTCCCCCCTCACTTCTAGCCTATTATTACACTACGCTCATCACTCCCCAATCCCCATGTTTTGTTTTATTTTAAATTACATACAAGATGTGAGCCACATTCATTCTAAATGCATAGATATAAAGGAAGCCCAAACAATAAATTTAATATAGTATCATCAATGCACATCAAATTTCCGTTAATACATGAGTAGATATCAAATTTTGTAAACACGAAAACATTAGGCTTACATTTTTTTATTATTGCAGAAAAATAAGCATCAAATTTGTAATCAGTACAAGCAAAGATACTGTAAATACACAAACCCCAAAAAAATGTGAAACATACAAACATAACATGCCAAACACAAAAAAACGTTGTAAAATTTGCATAAATATACAAATCTATGTGGACAATGAGCAATCCCAATGTTTCATTTAATTTTAAATTACATACAATATGTGAGCCACATCAAATTTCCATTAATACATGAGTAGATATCAAATTTTGTAAACATGAAAACATTAGGCATAAAAATTTTGATTACTGTAGAAAAATAAGCATCAAATTTGTAATCAATACAGGTAAAGATATTATAGATACACAAACCCCAAAAAATGTTAAACATACAAACAAGACATGCCATACACAAAAAATGTTGTAAATGCATGAACATAAAAACCTATGTGGACAATGAGCAATGACAATATTTTATTTTAATTTAAATTACATACAATATGTGACCCACATTCATTCAAAATGCATAGATATAAAGGAAACCCAAACAATAAACTGAATACATTATCATCAATGCACATCAAATTTCCATTAATACATGAATATATATCAAATTTTGTAAACATGAAACATTAGGCATAATTTTTTTTATTATTGCAAAAAGATAAGCACCAAATTTGTAATTAGTACAAGCGAAGATATTATAAATACACAAACCCTGAGAAATGTGAAACATACGAACATGACATGTCAAACACAAAAAAACGTTGTAAATGCATAAAAATACAAACCTGTGCGGATAGTGAGCAATGACAAAATAAATTCACACACTTCAAAGTACATATCAACATGTCATGCACAATCATTGTAAATACTATGCAAACCAAACTCAAAACACAAGCATGGTTACAATCGTGAATACACATCAAATTTTGTAAGCACACAAACATTAGGCATCATTGAATTGTTTATTACTCATGCAGAAGTGTAAAAGAAAACACACAAACATTGCACTTCCATTTTTTATCGTCACCCAAATATGTTGCAAATACACAAACATACAAGCATCACGTATCAATTACACCCTAAAAATGTTGCAAATGCATAAGATACAAGCACATAGAGATACTAACCATTGGCAAATAAAATTCACACACATTGCAGAGTACATATCAAAATGTCATACACAATCATTGTAAATACACAGGCATACAAATGGAACTAAAACCACAAATATTGCTACAATCATGAATACACAACAAATTTTGATCACCATACACAAAGAATGTTGTAAATGCAAAAACGTACAAATGTCACCCATAAAATTTTGATCATTGCACACAAAATATTGCAAATATACACATATCGCACATCAAATTTGAATCATCGCAGAAAACATGTTGTAGATAGTCATTCCAAAATACACATCAAGTTTTGTAAGCACACAAACATGAGGAATCATTGAATTGTTTATTACTCAAGAAGAACTGAAAAAGAAAACTCACAAACATTGCACTTCCATATTTTATCGTCACCCAAAAATGTTGCAAATACACAAACATACAAGCATCACATCTCAGTTACACCCTAAAAATGTTGCAAATGCATAAGATACAAGCACATGGAGAGAGTAAGCATTGGCAAATGAAATTCACACACATTGCAGATTGCATATCAAAATGTCATACACAATCATTGAAAATACACAGGCATACAAATGGAACTAAAACCACAAACATTGCTACAATCATGAATACACAATAAATTTTGATCACCGCACACAAAGAATGTTGAAAATACAAAAACATACAAATGTCACCCATCAAATTTTGATCATCGCACACAAAATGTTGCAAATATACACATATCGCACATCAAATTTGAATCATCACAGAAAGCATGTTGTAGATAGTCATTCCTCAATACATATCATGAATACACATCAAGTTTTGTAAGCACACAAACATTAGGCATCACTGAATTGTTTATTACTCTAGAAGAATTGTAAAAGAAAATTCACAAACATTGCACTTCCATTTTTATCGTCATCCAGAAATGTTGCAAATACGCAAACATACAAGCATCACGTATCAGTTACACCCTAAAAATGTTGCAAATGGATAAGATACAAGCACATGGAGATATTAGGCATTGGGAAATGAAATTCACGCACATTGCGGAGTACATATCAAAATGCTATACACAATCATTGTAAATACACAAGCATACAAATGGAACTAAAACCACAAACATTGCTACAATCATGAATACACAACAAATTTTGATCACCGTACACAAAGAATATTGTAAATACAAAAACATACAAATGTCACCCATCAAATTTTGATCATCGCACACAAAATGTTGCAAATATACACATATTGCACATCAAATTTGAATCATGGCAGAAGACATGTTGTAGATAGTCATTCCTAAGGGGGACACACATACACACATTTTAGAACACATATCAACATGCAATTCACATTCATTGTAAATACAAACACTAAATATAACTCAAAGAGCAAACATTGTCATACACAATCATGAACAAAGTAAAAAATGTCAGCGATCATCAAACGCTACATGAAAAGAATATGAATACACATCACTACACAAACAAGAACTATTTTAATATATTTAAAATTTAAAATGTGTAAACCATGCATACTAACAATTAAGAAGTTATTAACTTAAAACCTATGATGCTAATTATTTTTAAACATAACCAAAGAGGAAAAGTAAAAACTAAAAAGTGGAAAGGGAGAGAGGATGCACAAGCCCTTAAGAATGACCATGGTTCATTCTCAAGGGCATTGAGAAGGGGCTTTTAGCCCCTTCAAACATAAAGATAATTTTTATTATCATGAGATTTTCAAGAGTAATTACAGAATGAATACATAAATGTTAATTTCTTTTGAAGAGGATCAATGTGTCTTATGTCATGGACATGATGGAGATGTGAATGCTTTGGCCATACACATATATTCCAGTCATTATCTGCAAAAATAATATATTTTAAAAGTCAATGACAATCTATGCTATACATAAATATTTTGCATACAAAACTACTTTGCATAAATTCCTATAACAAAAAATGCACAAATGCTTTATATATATTATTTTTCTTTTACGACGTTTTTTACTCCTAACTGTTAAAATTTAATATTTATGGTTTATCTACCCAGCCAAAAATAAATAAATTTAATATTTATGGTGTATCTTAAAGCCCATCAATCAGTGGAGTGGAGTGGAGTGGAGTGGTCTCCTCCGTGCGTCCATCCCATCCCAGTAGAGAGCCCATCACACCATTAAAAATGAATTACAACAATCAAATCATCAACGCTGAAAATGAATTAGAACAATCAAATCATCAACGCTGAAAATGAATTAAAACAATCAAATCATCAAATTGATAAAATTCACTAGATTGGGTTATCCAATTAAATTAAAATACCCTCGTGCCGACTCCCACCCGAACCCAATTCCTTTGTGAGAATAACCTGGTGTAAAAACAAAACAAAACAGTGCATAATCTGGAATCTTAACATCTACAGAATGAAATTTTGGAATGAAAGGATTGGACGAATCTTACCACTATTTTTATACTGTCCTGTCGACCTTTAAAGGGAGAGAAATAATCCAAGATAACCATGCCCCGCATAATATACTTTCAGCACAGTACAAGTACAGGTCATGCAACTCTCTGAGTCACGTCATGTGAGAAAAGGAAAAGTATTCAGTTGAGATTACTCTGAAATATATGCGTCCTCTGCATAGTTGATACATGCTATAACCGCTTAGCTCCCAACATAACTCTTGCATTCAATTATTTAATCCTCCCAAATTCTTGGAGATAAGTTACACATTTTATACATACATACATTATCAGGCCTGCTTGTTAGCCAAGTTCCATGGCCCTGTTTATCAGCACCATATAGACCTACTTTTTTGGGTTGTGCAAACCAATTTCCATGGGTATCAGAGAATTGAATTGAATTAAAGCGCAACAGCGGGCGGAGGTCATGTTTTGTGACGGATGGATCTAGCTCTGAGTACCAGGTTGAGGCTGAGGCTGAGTTCCGTCTGTGACGAGAGGCAAGAATTGGTTTGAATTGAGCAGAGCAGGCATTGTGTTAAGAACTGCCCATTCCATTGAAACTGCGAAATGCATTTCAGGGACGTTGGGAACCACCACTGAGAGACCTGCATATATGCAACCACAACCACAACGAATAAGGTTCACAGTTATGCATAATGACATAAATATTTATACGCCCATACCGGGAACAGAACGTTACCCATGTGGTCAGAGGTTCAAATCCCGCCAACGAAACGTTACCCAGGAAGTTCAAGCCCTCGTTTCAACTGATTATATTTTGGATGTAATATTTCATAAACCCTCAAAGTTTGCTGATAAATACACATATAAGTGATCTATCGCTGGAATAAATATGGCAGAGGTTCAAGCCCTACTTCAACTGTCTAACTAATTATATTTTGGATTTAATATTTCATAAAATCCGAAGGCCACAGGCCAAAATCCCATCGGGTCAGAGGTTCAGACCCTACTTCAACAATGTAATTAATTATATTTTAGATTCAATATTTCATAAACTGTCAATGTGACCCGAGTTCAAATCCCGGCAACGGAACGTTACCCAGGAGGTCGGAGGTCCAAGCCCTCCAAGACTATAAGTAATTATATATTGGATGTAAGATTTCATAAACTCGCAGGGTGACCCAGGTTCAAATCCCGGCAACGAAACGTCATCCATCAGGTCGGAGGTTGTAGCCCTCCTTCAAGAGTCAAGAGTGTAACTAATCATATTTTTGGATTTAATATTTCATAAGCTCTCAAGGTGACCCAGGTTCAACTCCCTGCAACGAAACCTTATTCAGCAGGTCGGACGTTCAAGAGTGTAACTAATCATATTTTTGGATTCAATATGTCATAAGCTCTCAAGGCGACTCGGGTTCAAATCCCGGCAACAGAACGGAGGTTCAAGACCTCCTTCAAGACTGTAACTAATTATATTTTGGACGCACAGATCAGTGAATTGCCGCTGGAATAAATCTCAAAGTTTAAATGAACAAAGAGGGCGGTGAACTTTCGTTGGTCGCTAGAATAACTCAGTTTGTTTGAGTGTGTGGCTGTAAATTATACGCAGGACACAGTGAACTGAATCTGAATTACTCGGCTTCTATGCTAATCTCGGTTCTTACATTAATTGAAATGAAATTATTAGTTGCATCTGATGCCTGATTTATTTTTTTAGAATTTAAAATGGGTACTAGCAATTATGGGGCGTATAAATATTTATGTCATAATGAAGGTTATGATTCATAATTATGCAGGGCCCATCCCAAATCAAATTACAGGGCCAATCCCAGACCAAATTAGTTCCTGCTAATCCCACTCATCATTTTGTTGATCATGTATATATTTGAATAACCAGAAAGATGCAAAGAAATTTACCTACTCTACCTGGATTCAATCCTTCCGCACACCTGTGGATTCGAAAACTAATGCAGGTACCAATACCAATTCATATTTAAGCTAGCTTAGCCGAGCAATTCAATAATACTTCTTGAACAGACAAAATTCATATTAAACCCTGTAATGTATGTATGTCGTCACTTACTAAGCTAACCTAAAATCTATACCAAGATTGAAAAAAAGAAACCCAATGCAAAGAAAACAGATCTTACAGGTACATAAATTTGCCTGCCAGGATCGAGAAAGATGTGGGTGGATATCTCCTCATATATCTGCCTGGGATTGAACCCTTTCGCTCCTGCTCCTGCTGATTAAAAATTGAATTGAATAGATGTCATGTTTACCGTCTCCTCCTCCCAGTACCTCGCAACACAACAACACAGACCATACCAGACAAAACCAGACCACACAAAACTCATACCAGACGAGACCAGACATGACATGGAGCTCCAAGACAAGAATCTGTGAATCTGAGTTGAGTGAGTGTGAGTCTGTTTGAGTGAGTTGAGTGAGTGTGAGTGTGAGTTAATAAAAGAATTGAAAAAACAAAAAAATCTTAAATCGAAAAACAAAAATACACTAAAAAGCAGGTCAGCTTTCTAAATATATTTGTTTTTATGGGATGGGAGTGGTAAGCAATTTTAAAACTTTTTTTTTTGGGACGATGTTGGGAACTAATTTTAAAACTTTCCTTGAAAATCCGAAAGAGGAGATGGAGGGCAACGTATCAGTGGGAAAGAGAGCGGATTTGTCATTCTGTGAAAGGGTTGTTACGGGCTAGCGTATTATTAAAAGAAACACAATTAATATTAAAATATATGGAATCTTTGATAGAAAAATCTTGAATCGAAATTAATAAAAATAAAAATAAAAACATGCCAGTTTTCTAAATATAATTGCTTTTTTAGACGGTGCCAATTTTAAAACTATCCGTTGGAATGAAAGAGGGGATTTGTGTGTATGTGAAACGGTTGGTATGGAAGCCAATGTATCCGTTGAAAGGAACACTATTTATATTTACATTTACATTTTACTCCAACATTTCGATCCGAGTCCTATCCTGTACCTCATGCATGCCCCTCTGATGCACGAGTGTCTGTGCCTGTTTAATGCATGAGTGTGTCTGTGCACGAATATTTCTGCG
>APFE031566921.1:19987-30129 GCA_000404065.3 Pinus taeda | reverse complement strand
GTGTTAAAAGTATGACTTAACAAAAAATTGTAATTTTTTTTCAAAATCTGGATGAAAATCCCAAACATTTAAAATAAATTATCCACACTTAATACATTTGAAAATTTAAAGTGTCAAAAATAAGTCATCTAAAGAAAGGGTTTGATGCCACATTAGAACTTTTCAAAAGTAGCATGAAATCACTAACATTTTAAAGAAAGTTCATACTTGATACATGATAAAACTTAAAGTGTCAAAAATATGCTAAAAAAAGGTGTATTCTAAATCAACACTTTTCAAAATCAGATGATTTTTTTCTACCTCAAAAAAGCGGGTACTTGGTATAGTTCCCATTGAATAGTTTACATTGTTTAAGGAATTTGGGCCTATAAAATTAACATCAAATGACATCCTATGGGGGCTGAAGATCACATAGATGTTGAACAACCACCCTAGGTGATCAATTCCTTACCTGGAATCCCTTTTCACTAACCTAACACCCCAATTACATGCACAACAAGGACACAATGTGGTTACAAGGCCCCAACCGCATGCACAAGCATGCTTCCATGATGTTATGACCTAAATCCTCTAGTTTAGTGCCAATGGTTCTATGATTTGAGACAATTTTTCAGGCTAGCCTCCACACCACTACCCAAAACTTCCTGTAACATTCTAGAATCATAATTAACATCACGATGATGTCAAACATTCAAACTAAAGAAAGAAGTTGACCTAGACATGCCTAATCCATAACAAACATTTCGTTAAATATATGGAGAAAATGTAATCTACAGGTCATGAATTCATATATGATCATAAATTGATAGTCTTCATTTGAGAATCACCGAGAAGGCTCTAAGGCCTCTCTAGCTAGTTGCAATCACACTTGTTAGTCCATGCGTTCATCAACCATTCAATAACTTTTTAAAACATGTCAAGAGCCATAGATATAATATATCATATAACCAACATATAACCAGTAAATAATGGACATAGAAACCATAATGTCACCATAATAATCAATAGAAATACTCATATATCATAATAGGAAAATATTTCATATTATCATGTGGAAATTCCAACCACGTGAGGGACTTCCATGTACCATTGGATCATAGATTGGGTTGAACCAAATACCTCTTTTAGTGAATCAACCCCATACCATATCCCAAGCATGAATGATGTATATCATGAAATGAGCCAAAAGAAAACCAATTAGGGCTTCCAGAGGCCAAACCATCTCAACCCTCCACCATGGTGTTTCCACCTCTATGCTCTGGAAATCACTAACATCAACTAAATTAGTCTCTACCCAAGCTATCAAGGGCTCCAGGAAATAGTATCCCAACCCACAACCTCCCAAGGCTCCATAACATTTGTTCCAACCATGACTCCAGGGACAAGTAACTTAACCCACCAAGGGCTCAAGAGCATTTGTCCCAACCAACAGCTCCAAGAAATAGTAGCTCAACCCAAGTTTTTCTAGGGTTTCCTAAGTATTTGTTCCAAGCCACAGCCATAAGGAACCTTAGAAACAATAAAAAAATCAAGTGGAAGAAACCCACAACACAATGGTTATCCAAGAAATGACAAGGGGAGGCTAAAACCCATTCTCAATCTAGTCTAATGTTCATGCCAATGACAACACATAACCAGAGACTCACATGCATACACCATGTATCCAGAAATGAGAAAGGAAATCACACATGCAACTTGTTACCTAAAAGAAATTTGGTTTTAGTAGATGATCCCACTATTTCCTTACGCTTCCCTATTTTCTTTTGCCTTCTTTCTCCAAATCCAAGTGAATTCCATGTGCTCTAATATTTCTCGAAGATTTCTCTAATTGTGCAAGTGTATGAGAGGATGAAAAGGGAGCTCCAAAACTAAAATGATAAAACCTAAATCAACAAAACCTGTGAACTGATCCTCATAAGCATTTTTTTCATTGATGCCTTTATTTCTTAGTTTTCCTTCACTTTTCCTATAATTTCCTTATCATGTCGATCTATGTATCTTAACCTTCCTTTTCTCCTACCTTAATTTATTTTGATAAGTAGATGTTAATTATTTCCTATTTTCTTTTGCCAATCCCTTTGCTAATTTCCATAGGCATTAATTACTCACAAGTGTTGCCCACTAAAGTGTTTTTTCCCAACATTAAATTTGGAATATGTGTACCATGACTTTGGTTTTACTCTATTTACATAGAAAATCAACGAAGGGTTGCTACAAACCCCTCCTTCTTGGGGGAACACCATCGTTGATGTTCTATGATGCCTATGACCAAAAAACCACTGAAAAGACAAAACTTACTTCCAATGGAGTGTTATAACGTAGCTCAATGCAGTACTTAGAATGACATCCTTCTAAAAATAAGCCAAACATATTGCTTATTGGAGCTTTATAACACAACACATTATGATGTTTAGAACAACATTGATATACATATATATATCAAAATCTCATTTTCTCAAACCATCAAATAATGAAAGGTATAAAGTCTACACTTGAAAAACCATCTACCATGTAGCTCCATCAAGCCCAAAGTTCTCCCACTACACTTTAATTTTCTTGATTTATCTATTCTCGAGCATGAGTTGTTTCCATTGCAATATGCATTGTGATTCTGGATAGAAATTTCCCTCTAGTCCCACTTGCAATATAAACTAGTCATTCACATGATAAACATCTTGGACATATCCCTTAAGGAGTGAAACATGGAAAATATCATGGGCTTTCTTTGTTGGAGGTAGTGCAAGTAGGTACGCCACTAGTCCAATCCTCTCAACGATCTCAAAAGTCTCGCAATACCAAGATGTTGTCTTGACACATGATCTAATCCTTAAGGATCTCCTCTTTAGTTTGACTCAGAATTACACATGCTCCCCAACCTAAAACACCTTAAATCCCTTATGCTAATTTGAATAACTCTTTGGCATGTGCTGTGGTGCCTTCAAATTCCTCATAATTACCTGCGTTTGTTTTTTCCATCTCTGCCAACATGCCTAATCCAATCAACACCTTGTTCACTAGATCACTAAATTTGATAAGAGTATTATAACTCTTCCCATAAAGAACCTTAAATGGACTCACCTTCAAGGATTCATGATACCAATTTTTATATGAAAACTCCACCAGTGGAAGATACTCTTCCCACTTTTGCTACTTACGCGTGACATACATCTTCAATATGTCCTCAAGAATCATGTTGACCCTCTTTGTCTGTCCATCTATATGTGGATGATAAGTTGTAGTGAAAGCCAACTCTATCCCTAAGCCAGTAAATAACTCCTTCCAAACATGGAAATGAACTTGGCATCCTTGTTTGTTATGATCTTGTTGGGAACAACATGAAACCTCACTATTTCCCTAATGAAAATCTAAGCTACCTCACTAGCTAAATTTGTATACTTCATTGTAATGATGTGAGCTACCTTGCTCAACGTATCAACCACAACCATGATGGAATCATGTTTTCTCAATATCCTCGACAAACTTGTAATGAATTCCATGGAAATGACCTCCCATTTCCACTCTAGAATCTGTATAGGTTGTACTAAACCACCTAGATGCTTACACTATGCTTTTACCTACTAAAAGCTCCGACATTTTGCAACAAACTCGACCAAATATTTCTTCATGTTCAACCAGTGGTAGAACTTCTTAACTATTGCCATTATCTTTTGATATCCTGCGTGACCTGAATATGAATTGACATGAAACTCCCTCAATATAATCTTCTTGAGCTCATTATCATCTAACGCATAAATCTCATTCCTAAATCTAACCAATCCATCTACTATGAAATGATACTCATCCCTATCACCTTCACTCTACTACCACAACATGTGCTTCAACTGTTGATACATGTCATCATGTTTCTCTACATGTGAGATCCGCTCCTACAAGTATGTCCCATAAGAACTCACTGCCACAATATGATCCATCTGCACTCTCCTATTAAGATCATCTGTAACCCTATTCTCTTTACCTTTGATGTATCTGATCTCAAAATCAAACTCACTAAGTGTATCCAACAATCTATGTTTCCTGACATTCAGATTTTGTTGGTAAAACATGTGCTTCATCCCACTACGATCACTCATGAATATGAACCTCGTACCAATAATTTGGTTCCTCCACATATTCAAGGCATGAATCATAACTGCTAACTCAAGGTAACAAGTAACATAGTTCTACTCATGCTCACTCAACTCCCTTGACTTTTGTGTGAGAGAAACTGCACTTGTTAAGCTTTGCATACAACTGAGGCTCTCTCAGACATATCAATATTGTTGCTAGGTGCTCTACATCCTCTTCATCATTCTTAAAATATATCAATATAGCATCAACTACATTATCACAAAATTACGAAAATAAGGATCCAACACATTGATGATATCCTAATTTCAAATCAATCTTCAAAAACACTACTTCTCCCTTCAACTGATAAAACAAATCATCAATCCATGGAAAAATATACCTATTCTTAATACTCACTTTGTTCAGCTACGTGCAATCAATGCACAACCTAAGAGTACAATCCTTCATCTTTAAAAACAACATTGGTTCACCCCAAAGTGACACATTTGGCCTTATATATCCTTTATGAATAATTTCCTTAAGCTACAACTTCAATTCCACCAAATCTAGGGTACTCATCTTGTACGATAACTTATATGGAAATGCTTCTCCTGACATCAACTAAATAGAAAATTCGAGTTCTCTATGAGGAGGAAACTCTAAAATCTCCTCTAGAAACACATCCTGAAACTGGTTCAATTCCACCAAATCTGGAGTACTCATCCAGTACGGTGCCTTAGATGTCAATACCTTATCTGACATCAAATAAATAGAAAATTCTAATTCTTTATGAGGAGGAAACTCTAAACTATATACTAGAAACACATCCTAAAACTGCTTCAATTCCACCAAATCTAGAGTATTCATCATGTATGGTGCCTTAGATGTCGGTGCTTCTCTCAAAATTAACTAAATACAAAATTCCACTTCTCTATGAGGAGGAAACTCTAAAATCTATATTAGAATCACATCCTGAAACTGCTACAAAATAGGATACTTCGTTGGAACTTCAACATTCTTAACAACCTTCCCTTTTCCACTAGAAATATTAACTACAAAAAATACACATCATTTCCTACAATTTCACTTTTCCTACATAACTGTAACCATTCTTAATGACATAGGCTTCTTCTTTCCTTACAAGTTTCTTCTTTCCCCATCATCATCTAGTCACTCAATAGTCTTATCATAGAAATCTACCTTAATCCCACAAATGTACAACTAAGCCATGCCCAAAATCATGTTGTATGAAAACAAAGGAAGCACATTTAGATGTGTTGATGTAGGCATACCATTTAGCTTGAATACACAATATATCACATAATTATGCTCTTTTCTTGGTCCCTATAGACAATTGAACCAACCAAAATTATGCATGCACTTATTTATTCTAGCCACACTTATCGACCAAGTCAGGATTGATATAACTATAGTTAGATCTAGGTTCAATCAAAATAGAGACAACTTGCTCACAAAAATTACCTTGCATGTCAATAGCAGATGCATGATGATAAACTTGCCTATTATGCACTATTGCATAAATCCACGGAATAATATGACCAACATACCCAACTATATGTTCCTCCTAAGCACTATAAATCTGAGGTATACCACGCTAATGTTATGTACGATCTCTTTTGTGATGCTCTCCCCCACAATTCCAACACTACAAAGGCTTCCCGGCATCACATTTGTTCTTTTCCTCAGATTGATACCCATGTCCTTTATCAACTACAATGAACTTCTTGTATGATGTTCCATTCTCCTTATTAGCTGGATCCTAAGGTATTCCTTGTTTCTTATCCCACTTTCCTTTAATCTTTCCATTCCCCTTCCAATCACACTTAGGCTTAGACTTACACTTGGACTGCTCACAATAATGCTTCAACTTTCCAATGACTTCCTCTAAAGACCAATGCTCATCATACTCAATATGATCCTTAAATGCTAAATGAAACCCATTTATGAATCTTTGAACCATTGTCTTCTCATCCATAAGATATGGCACACACCTCAACAACTCCAGAAACTTATTCGTATAGTCTTCATCTCATAGATCCCATATTTAGCTAATAAAAATCCTTAGCCTTTCCATCATAATATCTCTTTGACAAGTAATTCTTCCTAAAAAATATTTTAAACTCTTTCCAACTCAACTCCTCTGCCTTGGTGCCTTTGGCACATTTCACTTCTTCCCACTAGATATTTGGTTTTCCCTTAAGATTGAAAATAGTTAATCTAGCTTTCATATTGTCTATATAGTCATGTAATTAGAAGAACTTCTTCATCCAAATCAGACATGATTTTCCATATTCCAGTCTCTTCATCTCTCTATCAAAACTAGGAGTCTTAACTTTCATGAACCCATCTAGAAAGTAATGCTTCTCATTCCTTCTATAAGGATGATGGCAATGATGACCATGATGTCTCTCTAAACTAGAACTAGAATAAAACCCATAACCACTCCCTCTCATATCATGTGTATCCAACCATCTTCCACCTCTCACCATGTCATCCTTATTTGACCTGTGTCCTCCATGAGACCTTTTACCATCTACCCATTTTTCCTTTCCTCCCATCCATAATTGATTTTTGGTTGTCATTGTCTCTAGAAATCTAATAAGCTCTTAAGAATAACTAAATTTACCTCTACTTGCATTTCTTGAGCTTTGTGAAGAATTTCTTTTGATTGAATGATCTTGTCATTATCTTCCTTGCAACTTTTGATTTCTACCTTTAAACTTCTCAAGGTTCTTTTATGTCGAGAGAGTAATCTTCCCCATTACTCCCAACTGATCTATAAGGAGAGTCACATGAACTATAATCTACCATTCTTCTTGTCATCTTTGATCTTCTTCTTCCTGCAAACATGCGATGTCATAAAAACAAACATAAACATAATCCAACATACCTTAGTGAAGTTCAGGGGAGGTTATCTCGTTTGCAAAAATCGGTCCAAATTAGCATGATATACATGTATATATTTATAATGACACCAACATACCAAATTATTGAAATCATGCCTGATAAATCAAACTATAACACTGGTGATATACACGACAACCACTACAATGCATGTATATGACTGGAATGCATGCACAATAATCACATCCTACCCATCTAGTCTAAGTGTTTGAATTTGGAAGCTTTCATACTGCCCTATGGTATTAGATATCAACCAAAGAGAAAGGAACCCTCTCGAATACGTCCCAATAACTAGCCCTACCACCCAAATTTAATAGCTTCCTAGAGTAAACATCAGACAAGTGTCACTATGACATGGCCCGACCTCCAAGTTCAAGTTAAGGAAGTGGGGCCTACAAATTGAATAGATATTGACATTCGACAGGGACTATAGATCACTCAGGAGATGAAAAACAACCACAAGTGATTAATCCCTGAGCTTGAAACACATTTCACTGACCTAACACCCCAGTGACATGCACAACAAGGCAAGAATTCGATTATGAGGCCCCACAATCATATACAAGATTGATTTCATGCGGTTATGACCTAAATCCTCTAGTTTAGTACCAACAGTTCCGAGATCTGAGCCACTTTTTCAGGCTAGCCTCTATTCCATTACTTATAACTTCTTGTAACTTTCTAGAATCATAATTAACATGAAAACAATGCAAAAAATTCAAACTTGAAGCAAGAACTTGACCTAGACATGCCTAATCCATATCACACATTTCGTCAAACATTTGGAAAACACGTAAGCTATAGGTCATGGATGCTTATTTAATCATAAAATAATAGTCCTCATGTGAGAAACACCAAGAAGGTGCTAAGACCTATGTAGCTATTTTCAATCACACATGTTAGTCCATGCATTCATCAACCATTCAATAACTTATCAAAACATGTCAGGAGCCATAGATAAAATACATCATATAACTAGCATATAACTAGTAAATAGCTGACATAGAAATCATGGAAAATTAACTATAATGTCACCATCATAATGAATACAAATGTTCATAGAGCACAATGTGAAAATATATCATATTAACATGTGAAAATGTGAACCAATTCAAGGACTTCCATGTACCACATAACCATAGATTGTGCTATACCAAATCTCTCTTTCAGCCAATCACCCGTGTGCCATATTCCAAGCATGAATGTGGGATCTCATGGAATAAACCAAAACAAAACCAACCAAGACTTCTAGAGGCCAAACCACCTCGACCCTCAACCATAATGATTCCACATATACGATGTGGAAATCACTAACGTCAACCAGATCAGCCTCTACCCAAGTTGTCCATGTTTATAAGAACTAGTAAATAAACCCAAGCTATTCTAGGGC
Source organism: Pinus taeda (assembly GCA_000404065.3). Taxonomy (NCBI): domain Eukaryota; kingdom Viridiplantae; phylum Streptophyta; class Pinopsida; order Pinales; family Pinaceae; genus Pinus; species Pinus taeda. The sequence continues at coordinate 21,746 of APFE031566921.1, read as the reverse complement.
TTCCAAAGCAAATCTTCCAACCCATAGCCATAAGGAACCTAAGAACCAATTAGAAAATCAAGTGGAATAAACTCACAACACCATGACTATCCTGGAGACGGAAAGGCAAGGATAAAACCCATTGTCAATCGAAAATCTTCATGCCAATGAAAACACATAACCATGGATTGATATACATACACCATGTATCTAGAAATGAGCAAGGAAATCACACATGCAACATTTTACCTACAATCAATCTAGTTGTAGCTTCTAATCCCATTGTTTCTTTGTGATTCCCTTATTTATTTTGCCTTCTTTCTCTAAATCCAAGTGAATTCCCAAGTGCTCTAAGAATTCTCTAATATTCCTCTAAGTTTTGCAAGAGTATGAAATAATAAAAAGAGAGCTCCAAAATTGAATTGACATAATATAAATTATAAAAAACATTAAACTGATCCTCAATTATTTTATTTATCATTGATGCCTCTATTTCCTTCATTTTCCTTCATTTTTCCTCTAATTTCGCTAATTTCCTTAGCATGCAAATATGTGTCTCTTCACCTTCCCTTTCTCCTATCTTCCTTTATTTTCATAAATAGATGCCAATTATTTCCTCTTTTCCTTTATTAAGTCCTTTTTAAATTCCCATAGTGATTAATTAATTACAAGTGATGTCAACTAAAGTGTTTTTCCCAATGTTCATCATGGAATGTGTGTCCCAAGGCCATGGTATTATTTTATTTACGTAAAAAATCAACCAAGGGTTGATACATAAAAAGGACATTGTAATAGGTACAAAAGAAACTTTGAATCCCTTAATAAGAATTTATTTTCTATTGAGTGAACCAAGTTATATACCTCTAAAGATCTAGTAATTTTCAATGGTCTAATCAAATGGCCAAATTCTTACTATATGATTTGTATCCATGATCGGGCAATAATGTCATATATTATGTGATTTCATATATTCCCATATACAATCAAATACCAAATTTTGACCTTTAAGTTAGCAGGAGCTTGGCTCTGACCATAAACCTTTAGCGTTAACAATAAACTTTTTCATGCATAAATGCTCCATCGAGGAAAATTCTATTAACCAAAGGTACATTCTTCTTGACCAATGAATGTCAATATTTTCTTAAAATGACTAAACGGTGAATTAAATATCTTATAACATAATAATAATATTAAGGATATCTATCATAATTTTACAACTCTCTCTACTTCCATTAACAAATTCTCTATCTAGGTGTTCGGGAAAAGGAAAAATGTGAAATCTAAACCTTAGCATCACAATGAGTTGAAAATTACGAAAAAATCCATCATAGATGATTTAAATTAGTCATTAAATTAGGCAAGATAAAAAAAAAAAAAAATTACAAAGGCCTAATTAAGAGGAAGAAAAGGAAACACATTAATAGGCATCAACACAAGCTTCTCCACTTATCAAAGATTGATCCAAGGAAATTTTGGAGATAAATTTTCTCTTGTAAAACTAAGGGACATAGATAATTCCCTTAAACAAATATAAATCCTACCCCAAAAATATTTATGATTCCTATATTGTTGTGGACAACAATCCAAACATTCATATAGAGCATGAACTGTTTTTTATAGAATACATAAAGTTTCATGTTAGTCATATTATAAAAGAGAAACATAAAGACTTCAAAGTCCATCAATATTAAATATTGAAATTTTGATGGCCTAGATTGATCCCTCATATACACGAGCTCTTTAATTTAGAAATTAAGTAGGGCCCAATATATATTACTCC
>APFE031566921.1:2979-18967 GCA_000404065.3 Pinus taeda | reverse complement strand
ACAGGGCTGAAGAACAACCATAGGAAGGTGAGCCCTACTAACCTGAAGAACAACCATAGGAAGGTGAGCTTACCATTATGATTAATGCCATATTAGCTAAGATTCGCAGAAGTATTGGAGAAAATATAATCAGATGGCTTGAATTTCACAAGAAAAATATTACAAACAAGCTTGCATTTGGGGATATTATTTAACTATGAACCATATTATAACATTAATCATTATTGAGTGTCACAATAACAAAACCAATTTCATTATTTTTTGTATGTTATTTTGACATTGTTGTTAGGACTAACCTTAAGAATAAATTAAGGCCTTAAAATTCATTACAAGGAAACTTATACTAATTTTGATCCATAAATCGTTGTAGATATTCCACAGGATAATTTGTCACAACATGTGTGATAATATTACATTTAAAATATGAAATTCTACACTATTACATTTTTATTAGATTTATCGATATGTAGATTTAATTTTAATATTACTTCCATGTGAATGAAAATTATGCAGAAAATAAATAACAACAAAACATAACCTCTTACACACATTTGACATAATATTTTCTCTAGGAAAAAATTTCAGGAGAAAAATCTAGTTGGAAGGTGAGGTTGCTCTACTTTTTTTCTCTATCTAGAAATATGGCTACTTGTACAGAGAAATATGGCATGTGTCTTATGGGCTACTATAGTTCACAAATCCTCTCTGTATTCTCTACGTCCTATCCCTCTTTGCTATTTGTGCTTAGTTATGGAAAAAATTCACTCAAAAGAATAGAATCCCTTTCCTTCCTACTAGCTTGGTTATAAGCACATTAACTCAACCTGATATCCTACTAGTGGTTAGGCTTGACCATGTCAACTCTTAACTAGAGTTACAATATAGACTCTTCTGAAGTCTTTGTTAGGTCCCTATATTACTAGTGTATCTCGTTATTGTTATTGTTATTGTTAGTGTAGCCCCATTATTATTATTGTTAGTTTATCCACCTTATTGTTATCATTGTGCCCAGGCAGTCCCCATATTGTTGTTATTGTGCCCTATAGAAGCCCACTATTGTTATTGTTGTACCCTTACATTATTATTGATATGTAGGATCTGATTATATTATGATCCCTTAGACTCACATATATATAAAGGAGGTATTTTCATTTGCACCATCTATGAATTTTTCATTTATGTAATGAAAACTAGGTTTCCCCCTTAAAGAGGATACTTTTTAAGTTGTTAATATATCTTTTTTGTGTGTTGGTTGCATAAAATTTGGTTTCAGAGCTTTGGATTTTAGGATTTCACTGCTACAAATATGTCATCATGGAATTTTCTCTATCATTTTTTTATAAAAAAGCTCAAAAGCTAAAATATTCACCACGAGTCAAAATTCTAGAGAACTTGGTGTACAAATTTTAGATCTTTGTTTGCTTTATTTTCAGATATATGGTCCAAAGAAGTTATGGTTTTCGAATGCTCCAGAATTTCATCTCAAATAGGTGACCTTGGGAAAATCATAATAACTTCCTCTAACAGCATTAGGTTTGAATTTATTAAAATGTATCTAAAAGTGCATATAATTTAGTATCATGTGTATCGTTTTTAGGGCCGAAGGTTGAAAAAGTGACACATGGCACTACGTACAAGTTTGCTCTACTGAACCAGTCCATAATAAGGACATCCTGGGAGATTGGACATAATTTCATATTGAAGAACCAAAATTTGGTCTAACTTTTGGCATTGGAAAGAAGACTCAGAGGGATACCATAGGACTGAATTTCATGCCTTGAAGTTTCGAATTTATAGATATACAACAGATTCAATATTGAGCTCCTACAAAGAAAGAAAAATGTGTGTATTGTTTTTAACTTTTCATAAGTTTTGTTTGAAAAATTAGTTTGAAGTGATTTGAGGAGAATGGTGAAGAATAAATTTCATTGTTTGATTCCAAAATAACTCGTAGCAAGAAAATAGAAACACCTAGTTAGTAACTAGAAAGCTCTACTATGATGCATGAAGAAGAGGAAGAAATGCGACATGATATATCAAAATTACGAGATCAAGTGCAACAAATTTTTCTCTCGCAAAGAGTAACCAAACATGAAATAGAATCTAAGATCGATGGTTTGAGGAATGGTTTAAAATCAGACATGGAAGGTTTGAAGTATGGATTAAAAACATACATTGAAGGTTTGAAGGATGGTTTTAAAGCATACAAGGAAGGTTTGAAAGAAGGTTTGACAAAGTTTCTACAAGAAATGCTTCCTAATGGTGAGAATATATTAGATCAAACTTATGACGAGAATAAAATAAATATTAATCATGAATTTGTAGACTATAACATTTGATTAAAGACCCACCATATTCAAAATATTGATATGAGCAAGCTTGATGGCAAGGATCTAGTAACATGGATACTACAAATGGAGTAATATTTTGATCTCCATAATATGCAACACACAAAAAAGTTATACATTGTAACATTATATTCAGAAGCCAATCAATTTGTATGGTATCAATGGATTTGTTCTCATACACCACTTTTCACTTGGTCATTTTTTACAGAGGAAATGATAGCACATTATGAGAATACAAAAATAAACACCTTCTTTAGCCAATTAATAAATCTCAAACAAAAGGGTTTAATGGTGGAGCACATTGAGCACATTCAAAAATTGAATATAAGGGTAAATGATATTCCAGAGCATTATAGCATTGATGTCTTCATATGTACTTTAAAGGATAACATTGAACATCAGGTTCACCTCTCGGGACCTAATTCATTGGAAAAAGGCATTCAGGGTGGCCAAAAAAGTTGAAAGCAAAATTATGGAAACAAGGAATTCTACCACTCATAACTATATATATGAAAGTGTTGTTGCTCCTAGCCTTCCACAAACTACAAAGTTGACACCAAAAAAATTGGAAGAAAAAAGAGTAAAATGGATTTATTACAGTTGTGATAAAAAATACACTAAATGTCATAAGTCTGCTAAGAAGAAATCATTTTACATAGATTGTTAGGAGAAGGAAGAAAAGGAACAATAAAAGTCAAAACAAGAGGATATATACTAGGAACCAACCCTAGAGAAAGAAGAAATGAATCTAACCATATATTATAATGCATTGGTAGGAATTACCACTCCTGAAACTCTGAAGATAGAAGTACATGACAAGAAGAAAAAGCTAATAGTATTTATTGATTCTGGTAGTACCCATAATTGTATTCATTGTAATATAGCTAAGGAATTGAATTGCTTCCTATATCCAGCACCAGAGTGTCAAGTGATGGTTGCAAATGGAGGAACTATAAATTTCTCTGGAAAGTGCCATAATATCAAGCTTACAATGGGGGAATATTTATTGAATAATCCAATTCTTTCCATTCCAATCGGTGTTTCTGATGTTGTACTAGGATTCCAATGGTTACAATCGTTGGGTGCAATAAGTTTTAATTTTCAAGAATGTTTCTTTAATTGTTTTTGGAAAACAAAGAAAGTTGAATTCATAGGTATCATGTGGAAACCAAGAAATATAATCATCTCTAATGATATGATAAAGCTTCTAAAAAAATAAAAATGTGGTGTAATTTCACAATTATGCTCACTAGATATTCAAACATCGAAATCATCTATTTCTCCATATCACCAAAAAGTCTTGGACAATCATTCCAAGATATTTGAGACTCCTAAAGGCCTCCCACCTATTTTTTATCATGATCACACTATTCATTTGGTTCTAGGATGTGTTCCATTAAAAATAAGTCCTTATAGATGTCCCTATGCCCAAAATACTGAAATTGAATGTATGGTTCCATAAATGCTAGAGGTCGGTATAATTTAACCTAGTCAAAGTTATTTCTCTACTCCATTATTACTGGTGCATAATCAGGATGGATGATGGTGCATCCGTCAAGATTATAGAGAGCTCAACAAGCTCACTATTAAAGATAAATTTCTCATTCCTATCATTGATGAATTATTAGATGAATTACATGGAACAATTTCAGGATATCATCAAATTAGAATGAAGACTAGAGGCATTCTGAAAAAACATTTAGAAATCATGAGGGTCATTATGAATTTTTGGTCATTCCTTTTGGACTTTGTTATAGCTCCAAATCTCACTATTATGGTTTGTGATGCTACACTCATGGCCTAGGGCAACCCCTCCTTCCAGACCTGGTCAAAAATTTAAAAAACAATGTTTTATCCCTTAGACGCGACATTGCCCTGAGTTAAACGTGTGTATATGTGGGTAGGAATATACCCAACTTGCGTATATGTATTAAAACACTTAAAAAAATATAAAATTCCTTAATTTTGGGTGGAGATCACAGGTTTTACCTGCTGATCACCTGTTAGTGCCCGTGGCCCACTGTTCCCAACTAACTCCCAACTAAAAAACTACTTTGGGAGGGGTATAAAAAGACCTCAAAGGGAAGGCCTAATGGAGGAGAGTAGACAGAGAAAGGTTATTATACTGAGATTTTTCCCTTGACCAAGTCTGAAGACCCTTGTGCCTTCTGCACTTCCCCCATTTGTACTGGAAACCCTTGTTTCCTTGTGTGTTGATGTTCGTCCACTACTTATGACATCATGGAGTAATTCATGGAAGGAGTTTGCTAAAGGCTTGAGGCTAGACGGATCTGGAAGGAAGCTTTGCTTGGAGCCTGCTAAAGGTGACTCAGGTGAAATTATTCCTTTTATGCATTTTATTTGTCTATAATAAAAGAAACACGTCTTGCTTCCTGATATTAATCTTCTTTATGTTTATGATATTCATGTTGGAATTCATATGTGAATGGTTGTTTAAAGTTCATAACTAATTACCTTCCTTTATAACATGAAGATGATTTCATTACAAGTTTTTGTCCATATACTGTTGTGTTCTTTGGAATTGGTTATTTTGCAGGACAAAAGAGCGAAAGGAGCTTGAAGAAGGGTTTCGACCTTAAAGGACCTCCTCAAACGTAGGACCTAAGGTACGCCCCTCTTACTATAGAATTTTCTTATAATAGCATAATGGCTGTGTGAATGTGTGTTTCTATTTTTAGAAAACTTTCAGTCTGCTAGGGTTTCAACCCAAAAGCCCTAGGGGAACATTTCCCTCAATAGAATTGGCGAATCTACTGGGGATGCGGTTTGCTTAAATTCTTCAAACTGCCGAATATGAAAGCAAACATACATCTGCTTGAGATGCTAATTGATTATTGGGACATCAAGGAGGAAACCTTTATGATTGACCAAATTCCACTTAGGGTAGAAGTGGAGGATATCTATTTCATCGCGGGCCTTTCCCGAAGGGGAGAGGTAGTACATTCTCGGGGCAGGACATGGAGCAGTCTCTCAATAAATGACTACGTACAGATATATTTCCCGAGACATCCCAAAAAGTTTGGGTGCCAGATTTCTATCACACATGTGTCGAGTTTATCACTGAGGATAATCGTATTCACCATAGCTCGAGTGAACAGATCGTCCTCTCTGCATCAGGCATCATGACTAACCATGAGCGTGGTAGTTGACTATCTCACTACTGTGTTCGACTGGTGTACTCCTCTTCTGGCCAACATGAAGAGCTAGCTCACTTCTATCAAGAGGGGACAGACCAAAAAATTTGGATATGGGACTATCATGTGTACTTTCTTTTTCGAGAAGGTTCCCGCACTCCACCCTAGGGTAGCAGTTTCCATCAGCACCCCACGAGATCCACATATGGGCCAGTGGGCTAATCTGATGAAATGTCTAGGGGTGGGGAGGTCCCAAGGACTTCCATTGACGATGACTTCTTCACCTGGTGGGATTATCAGGTAGATGACTACCCCTATGTTGGGTTGGATTTCCGAGGAGATCCTGATCTAGCATTACCACCGAACGCAGCATGGGGCGAGATTGGTAAGAATTTTTTATTTTATGATTTTTTGGATTTTTCAAATATAATGATGCATTTTGAAAAATATTTTTGATGGGATTCAAATGACTAATATGATGATCATGTTCCAGATATTGGGCCGGCACGACAAGATGGGTTCCTGCGACATGGACGGCGCGGCCGAGGAGCCGAAGAGGTGGCTGCTGAGACAGAATGAACTCTAAATAACATCCAACGACACTTGACGAGACTGAGCTGCCGAGTACCAATGGCTGTGATAGAGGGTCTTCCTGAGGATATGCAGCGTCATGTGGTTGGCATGCCACGTGACTGGGTTCGCACTTTTCGGCGTGTGGACAATGCAATAGTTACCTACTTGGCCGCTCATCCTGAGTCAGGGCATTAGATATGCCGGACATGATTATGGGCATTTGAGTCCTGATTTTGTATATTTTTGGACAACATATGTACACTCAAGATGTTTTATGATATATTATATATAATCTATATTATATATATATTATATTGTTACATATATATTTATATATTGCTATTTATTTTAATATATTATATATATATTATTATATATATATACAGTTCGACTAGTTGATACTTGATTTTATTGTGATGAATGATTGATGTGCCAGTCTAATGCTTGATTAGCGATAGAATCAGCTAACCAATTATGAGATCTTCGAATGTGCAAATAATTAATATAAACAAATGACCTTTGCAACAAACTCACCCTTAAATACTAACGATATAAATATGGATCCCTTACCCGATAAATGTTGTTTAATTGTGACACTATCAATTGAGAATCAAGATAAACTACCAACGAGTCGATCTTGTGAGAAATTGCCTTGGATAGTAAATTAATAATGACGATATACTCAGCCATATTATTTGAAGCAGGACCAATGCATACGCCTCTTGATACCATCAATTGACCAGTTGGATAATAGAGTACCCAAGCTGCGGAAGTGAGATTCCAAGTGTGCCGACTAGCACCATTGGCGAATCCAAAATAGAACAAGTCATGCCTCAACACCTGCCACATCAAACCAAAAAGTGTTGATATCAAAAACTCTTGATGATATATGTACAAATATACATAAGGTACAAAGAAGTCATTGCCTAAATCCTACTTAAGCAAATTACTTCTTTAGGTAGAGCCCGTTTCGAGGATCTGCCAGCTTGTTTCCCTCAAAATCGATTAACTCATACGAGCCTTTTTCTAAAACTCGTTTAATAATGAAAGGACCGTACCACATAGGCTTAAACTTGCTTGCCCCCAAGGTGTTTTTATCTTGGTCATAGACCAAGACAAGGTCACCTTCAGAAAAGACTTGAGGACGGACAAATTTATCATATTATGTTTTAACCCTTTTCTTATGAGCCTCATTTATCGTGGCGGCATCTTGACACTGCTCATCAAGATGTTCCAAGTGAAGGAGGCACTCCTCGAGACTCAAAGTCTCTGGAAGGAGCTCAACAACTAACTTAAGAGATGGAATTTCACATTCAACTGGAAAGATAGATTCCATCCCATAAACCAACTGAAAAGGTGTAAAACTAGTGGCAGTCTTCACGGAGGTCCAGTATGCCCAAAGAGCCGAATACAACATAACATGCCAATTGGACCGATTTTTGTTGATTTTCCATTGGAGGATCGTCTTAAGAGTTTTATTGACTTCCTCGACCTGTCCATTGGCTTGAGGATAATAAGGAGATGAATGCTCCTGTCAGAAACCCAATTTTAGAGCCAATTCAGACATTAGTTGATTCTGGAAATGACTGCCATGATCAGTGACAATCTCTCTCGGGATATCGAATCTTGAGATAACCTGATTGAAAAGGATTAATTTTGTCATGTCACTATCATTTTTATAAGTGGGCATGGCCTCAATCCACTTCGTAAAGTAGTCTACAAGCACAATAATGTACCTGTGATTCGCCGCTGAAGGAAGATTACAAGTTGTAAAATCAATACCCCACTTAGTAAAAGGACTGACGATGACAACGGGAAAAAGAGGAGCTGGATGAGAATGCATCTTGCGAGTAAAGATTTGACAGGGGTGACAGTGTTTTACCGCTTCCACACAATCTTTAAAGAGTGAAGGCCAAAAATAACCGGCACTTAAGATGCGCTGGGCTATAGCAAGCCTTGATAGATGACCACCACAAGCTCCACTGTGGCAGTCATTTAGCACTAACTCTACTTCCTCTAAGGTTAAACAATGCCGAAGGATTGAATCAACCCCTCAACGGTATAAGTTATCACCAATGATCACATAATTTTTAGCCAGGCAACGTAATTTTCGATATTCATCCTTGGAGAAAGTAGAGGGAAACTTCGAAGTCTAGAGATAGACAATGATATCTCCATACCAAGGGTCCAGTGAAGAGATGAGGAATAAATGTTCGCTAGGAAAACTTTCCTCATAGACAGTATCCTCTCCACAAGGCAGCTCATAAATTAGCTCAACAAAAACCATTGATTTCTTAGACTTGGCAGACAAGAACTCGAGATCAAATTCTTGCAAGATGACTATCCATCTATTATATTTGCCCCCAATCACTCGCTTGCTGAGGACAAATTGAAATGGATTGATCGCTGCTAAGACAAAAGTTTTTCATAGCAGGATATAATGACGGAGTCGCTGGACAGCATGGACAGCTGCCAAGGCCAACTTCTCAACCAGAGAATAGAAAAGTTGAGAACCTATTAAGCCTCTGCTCAAATAATAAATCACATGTTCGGTGAGAGCATCATCCTCCTGAACGAGAACCATACCAATGGTTGATTCTGCTCCAACGAGATATAAAATGAAGTCTCTCCCATAATCCGGTGGACTCAAAAGCAAGGCAAAGACTAGTGCCTTCTTCAAAGCATCAAATGATCATTGTGCAAAGTCGTCCCATACAAATGGAACTCCTTTCTGTAGCGAACGCATGAACACTTTAGTGATCTTGACATAGTTCACTATAAACCATCTTAAGAAATTAGCCTTCCCTTGAAGACTTTGAAGTTGTCGAATTGAGGACGGGGGAGGCAACTGAACTATTGCCTCAACCTTGAAGGGATCAACCTGAATCCCTTCATTTGACACAATGAAACCTAACAACCAACTGGAGGTAACCACGAAAACGCACTTGTTCGGATTCAATTGGATTTTATAAAAACGACATCGCTCGAAAACCATTCGAGGGTGACTAGGGTGATCAGCTCTCTTTCGAGAACGAGCAGCGGGATCATCCAAGTATGCTTCGATGATATGTTTGATGTCATCGAAAGCATATGAAATGGCCCACTAAAAGGTGGCTCTAGCATTTTTAAGACCAAAAGGCATCTTTCTATATGCAAAGGTACCCCAGGGACATATAAAGGCTATCTTATGTTGATCTTCAGGACGAATAGAAATTTGATTATAACCAGAAAAACCATCCATGAAGGAAAAAATATCATTACCCACACACTCGTCGATAATATGATGAATGAATGGTGTGGAGTAATTATCTTTCGAACAAGCCTTGTTTAGGTCCCTAAAATTGATGCATACTCGGATTTTTCCTTGCTTTTTATCCACAGGGATTGGATTATAAACCCAATCAGTAAGAGGAACAGGGTATATGAAACCTGCCTTTAGCAGCTTTGATAGCTGCTGCTTTCCTAGGGTTAACCGGCTGAAGCCTTTGATGAACTAGTTTGGCGTTTTCATACGTCTTGATCTCATGTTGAACTATAGATGGGTCAATGCCAGGCATTTCTTCATAAGACCAAGCAAATACATCTCGAACTTCCTTGAATAGGTCGATGAAAATTTGAATTTCTTTAGGGGAACACTCAATTCTAATGAAGAGATTCTTGATCATGTTAGGGTCCCTATAGATGTTTATAGGTATTGTTTTTGAAACACCGACATATTACCTTCGGCACGAATGTGTGCTAGAGCCAAAGGATTTTACACCGTATAAACATCACTAGTACAGAGCTCGTAGAATCTAGATTCTATCTCTTGCAATGGGGGAAGAAAGTATGAACGATGGTGTAAATCTTCCCAAGGTCAATCTATACCCATCATTGCTTCGAGGATTACTTCTTCAGAAGGTAAAACTGAATCTAAGCAGTCCAAGACAGAGGTAGAATCAAGGCTCCAAGCCAGGGCCACATCGCCATCTAACTCCTCTTCGGAAAAAGGAGTAGAATGGTCATCTGCAGAGTTGACAATAGACTTATATCTAAGCTCAGTTGCAGATATAGGGAATGCCATTCCATTCACTTGTCCTTCAACTAATGTGGTTGTAGGTGAAGGCAAGGTCCAAGGGTCTAAAAAATAACGAGTTCAGAAGAACACTTCTCAAGGAGACTCCTTAGATGATGAAACGACATTGATTTTAGTGAAAGGAGAGGGAAGATCAAAGGTACCCATCAACGAGGAATACATCCCTACTCCTAAATTCTCAGTAGGTCGATGAGTGTTATCCACTAAAGGAACAGTAGAGTCAAAGCTTGCTTGAGGATTGACTGGACAATAATCCAATTGATCAACCTTAATGATTTTCCCCTCATGAGGAAAGCAAATGACATGAAACAGAGTCAAAAAAATGACGTCCATTTCATATACCCAGTTCCTTCCTAAGAGGAGATTATAGTCTAGGTTAGCATCTATGACTTCTACTTCAATATTAATGACCTTCCCCCCAACATATATAGGAAAGGCTGGGATAATCCCATGCGGCTTATGAGAATGACCATCGAATGCAGTCAAGACGGTAGGTGAAGGAACAGCCGAAGGCGATCCAATAGCCTTCCAACATGACATCGACATGATGCACGTGGAAGCTCCTTCATCAATAACAGTACGAAAAATGTTAATTTTTCGGTATGTAGACTTTATTTTGAAAGCCATATGATGAGGGAGTCTCTTTTTGACATTTAACATGTCGAAAGCGAGCACTAAAGAGTTAGTTGGATCCACTGCCCCGATCGCGGAAAGTAAAGCACTTTACTGAGCTAGACACGACTGGAGAACCTATAAAGCGGACATGGCACATGGACTCTAAGCCAGATCCTCAACAATGGAGTAATTCTGGGCAGCCCTAGCATTAGGATTAATAGTCGCACATTTAGCGGAACCTTTCGGTATTCGTGGTATAGTCTCAATAGGGGGTCGCTGAATATGAAGATCAGTATTTCTGGGAACAGTCTTGTCCTTGGAAGTTTCAGCTTCACCATAATCACGTGACCAAGTAGCCACATGGACATTAGAACCCACCATGAAAACATTTGATGATTTTTCCCCTTCCTGGTTTCCCCCTGCGGAGGTTCCAGGGTTTGAACTCGCGCCAACAAGAAGCTGTTGCCCTTGGGGAAAAGGGTTGGTTAACACATCTTGAGAACTAGAAGTCCCTTGCTGCCCTAACAAGTGCTGAGCATCTTTAATCTTGGGGGAAAGATGAGTTAAATGGTCTCCACTGCATAACTTGCATGGAAACTTAACTTTCTTTTTAGACTCATTTCTACCACCACCAGCATTATTGCCGAATTTATTTGCGTCAGCCTTCCCATCCTGGTTCTTTTTCTTACCTCTTCCTTTCTTTTTCCTGTTGGAATTTTGATTTCCTTTGGGGTTATCAGATTGGACAGCATTAATCCAAGAGGTTTGGGAAGCTGGAGGGTTAGACGATGTGACTTGGTTGTTAGAAGCAGTTTGTATAGACAACTACTGCAATTAGTTCAACAAGTTCACTGTATTCGTGTCTACCGACCCAACAATACCATCTGCGTAGGGACCTGGCTTCAACTTAGCTATGTCAACCTTAGACCCAAGAGCATTTGGCAAGTATTTTTGTAAGATCCTAGACTGAGAGTAGATCAATTCTAATTGCTAGGCCCTAAAAATGGCTTCCTCCTCAGAATGACTCCAGACATGGAGACATCCTTAGATATCTCAGGTTGTAAAGATTTCAAAAACCATTCGAGACAGTACTCCGGAGGGATTTCGGCTTTAATGAGCCTCTTTCTCCGTCTCCATTCCTGAATATGGTCAGAAATGTGAGTTGCCTTATCTTGACAAAAAGTGGCCAGTAGTTCAGTTCCGACATCATAACGGACAGGCAACTAAAAATGATTTAAGAAAATATTGGCTAAGTAAGCGAAAGATGTAAAGCTGCCCCCTGGCAACTCTATATACCATTTGGCCACATTACCAGTCAAGGTGTGTTGAAAAAGTCTCAACCTAATCGAGTCATCGATAAGGGAGTTAGATGAGCACCACAAATGGAATGTGGTTACATGGTTTTCTGGGTCCTCATCGCTCTTCCCTTCGAATTTTGGAATGTCCGAAGGGAGTTTGGTTGGGACTGGAGGCTAGGCCGGATTGTACTTGATTGGATCATTTGTTAACTTAGTGAGATCTGGAAAATTCAATGTTGCCAGAAACGGAAGCCTAAGAGGACCTTGGGGATTCCACCCAGACTGGGTGGAACTCCCAAAGTTCAGAAAAGATTGACCTAGATTTCAGAAGGCGCCAGGCTGCCTGAAGTAACCAGTAGAACCAGCTGAACCAAAAGGCAAGACTTGTGATCTAGCAAAATTCGGAGTTTGACCAAATTGGGCCGCAAAACCACCATAACCAGTAAAGTTTCCTCCTAAAGGATTATAAGGAGTTGATAACCCCTGATACGGATTCCAAGCCGAAGCTAAGGGAGGAATACTTTGAAATGAACTAACTGTGGTGTACGGCCTATTCCCTTGTTGGCCAAAAAACAGATTCCCAGTCCCCGCGCCACTAACCCCAGAGTTATTCCAACCTTGGAAAGGATTGCTGCTTTGTCCTATTGAAGAAAAAGGCATGGATCCTATCATCGGGTTGGAATGTGGTATATGACCACTTCTGAAAGGAAAACCCTGGAATGAAGCCGATCCACTCATCATGGATGTGGCAGCACTAAATAGAACTAAAGGAATACCCTGTGATTGGGTGCCAAATGGGAAGAATCCAAAACCAAAAGCATTGGTTTGGGAATTTCCACTCATGGACGCAATGGATGTAGACCCAACTAAAGATGTGATAGCAAAAGATCCAAACAAAGAAGCAGAGGATATGGAAATTGTTCCTTCCCCTTGTACCAATGTTGGAGTCTGCATAATTGTAGCACTTGTAGTAGAAGCCATGCTTCTAGTAGTGGTCATCGATGATAAGTGCATAGCATAACCTGGACTTGACGGTCTATGCGTCGGAGTCCCAACGTATTGTAATACGTCTGGATGACTAGATGGTAGGGGAGAATTCAGAGCCGCTAATGACTCTGAGAGTTCTTCTACCTCTATGTTATTCTTCACTTGTAAGCAAAATCGAGAAAGAACTGGAGTGTTCCTCTCTTGTTACATGGAAGTGGCAGGCCTCTCTTGAATACTAATGCTCCTGGGAGGAGGATCAATCCCTGATGCGTCAACTGGGATGAAACCCACCAGTAGTATTACCTCTGCACCTTCTAGGAGAAGGCTCTAAACTTGGTGGTGAAAGACCCCAAAGTCTTCGAGACCGTCTAGGTGATCGTTCAGCCAATTTGAATTTCTTGTTAAGATCTAACTAAAGACTAAAAAACTTGAAAGCTAGGCCAACTAAGAGCATAGAACACACACTATAAAGTCCCTAAAGATAACAGCCAGTCAAACAACTTCCAAGTATTTCCGCTTCGGGTGATTAGGACTAGACACCAAAATACGAGAAAGTGAATTAAGGGGCCTTCCGAAGATAGTGTGGGATGATGAGGGCCCAGTCCTATCAGCGAAGGTAATAGAGGAAGTTACGTTGACCTCCTAACAACAACTTGCACCGGTGCAAGCCCCCAAGCTTCCCAAGGGTGCCCTCCAGTAGTACTGTCGAGAGTGATGCAACGTCGACCTCAGGTGCCACGGGATTCCCCTCCAGAGCCACCAATGTAGATCCCTAGGAGTAGCAACTATGGTCACCAACTCATCACAGAAGCCAGGTGGAACAGTCTTGAGGTAAGTTCGGACAAGTAGGAGAGGGGGTATCTCTCTTCCCTATCTTCACAGACCCTCATGCTTAACTCCCAGATCCAGAGCTTTCCTGGTCTTCCTAACACTATTGGATTTTCACTCGTTATTCAAACTCCTACGTTTGACATTTAAATGGCCTTGGAGAGTTAACTCTCCACTCGACTAATCCAAGGCCTAAAGTCCTAAAACTTGTTCGTATCTAACTTAAAAGAAAAAAAAATGTGAATTTTAGTTAGCGCTTGATTTTAAAATAGGTTGTTCTTTAAGTCACAGGATAACAGAAGTGGAACTAGTGGTGTTTTTGACGAAAAAGAAATTAATAAAAACCTAACCAATGAACCTTCTACATTTCAATGTTCGATGAATTCTATTTTCAAAATATTCCTTAGAAATTTTTTGTTAGTATTTTCCGATGATATACTAATCTACAACAAGTCTTTAAAGGATTATGTTTAAGATGTTGATAGGATGCTAAAACTATTGGAGGACAAACAATTATATGAAAACATCCAAATGTTTCTTTGGAGTACAAGAAGTGGAATATCTAGGTCATATTGTATCTCATGAAGGTGTTAAGGTAGACCCTAAAAAAGTTAAATCCATTAGAGAATGGAAAATCCCCACAACCATAAAGCATATTCAAGGATTTCTCTGGTTGATAGGGTATTATCACAAGTTTGTTAAGAATTATGGGAGAATAACAAAACCTCTAACAACATTACTAAATAAATATGAATTTTCTTGGACTATAAAAGAAACTAACGCCTTTGAACATCTTAAAGGGCCAATGTTCCAAGCAACAGCCTTAAGTACGCCAGACTTCACAAAAAACTTTATTTTGGAATGTGATGCCTCAGGAAATGGAATTGGTGTTGATTTCATGCAAGAAGTGTTACACAATATTTTGTCACACCTCTTCCACTTCCCTCTGTCATACCTTGGATTGCCAAAACCTTGACAACTATGCAGTGTACCCATCCTAATATACAATCCAGATCCTTCCTGAAGAACTAATGAAGAGGTGCCTTGATCCTTTCATGAGGAAAATGAACTCAAAACCCTAATTTCTGGGTCAGCGCGACTGTGACACTGCCCTCTCATGCTAATGCAAGGATGCACCATGTGAGACTCATGTTTCCAACTTGTATTTTGTATGGATACTCATGCTGAACCCCAAAAGGTAAATTTTCCCAATGTGGAGGAGAAGCTCCATGATCTAGAGGCTTCCATAACAATGATTTAGATCATGTTCATTGTGGATGTGGTAAAATTCTCCCAATATTACCCTTTGATATTATGCATATGAGCTTCCTCCCTAATATGAGGACCTTCCCCTATATCTGGTGAGATCCTAACTCCCTCTCCCTGCCTATAAATTCATTCCCCTTCATTCCCAAATGCTTGGTCTCAGATTATTTTCATCCTTCTGCTGAGATAGTTCCTACATGCTATTCACTTCGGCTTTGAGAAGGAGTTCTTAGAGAGCTTGAGCTTTGACTTGGAAATTCTCTCAAGGAGGGCTACTAACATTAAGCCTCGGGTTATATATTTCCTCTTTTGTGTTGGAAATAATACTGAGAGGGGGGGGGTGAATCAGTATTATCACATTAATAAAAAATTTTCATTTCCATAACCAGATTCATATATGCTACTTCCACAACTTCTTATGATTAAGTTAATTGCTTCAATGAGTGCATTAGACATTATCAACCATATTATCAGTTAACATATGCAGTAACATAGAATAGATCATCACACATAAGGCACACACATGAACACCATGATATAAGGTGGAAACCCAATGCGGGAGAAAACCACCTGCTGCAAGTCATCTCAATCTTCTTCTTAATAAGAAAATATTTTGTACTGGTGCAGCCTTATACCAGTACGGGAGCTACAACCCCCTTTGCTCTTGTACTAGCCAATCCATTTACTAGTACGCAGGCTACTACCTGCTACAATGCTCCAAATTTTTCCCTTTAGCTCTTGTACTAGCTTAGATACTAGTACGTAGGTGCTGACCTACAATCTTCTCCTCCAGGTACCACGTTTCATCAATTTTCACACTGGATACACTGAAGCACAACACAT
>APFE031566918.1:0-13446 GCA_000404065.3 Pinus taeda | reverse complement strand
TTTATTTTATTTTATTTATTTATTTATTTATTTATTTATTTATTTTTTTCTGTAAGTTGTGGCGTATCTATATCTATTATATACATCGAAAATAAAATATACATGCAAAGGCGACCTCAACCTGACTCGAAGGGAAACCAGGTCTATTGGTCCCTCAAAAATATTTTCTGTAGCAGTTTACTTATCCAACTTAAAACCATCGTCTATGAAAAATCCTTACATTTTTCTGTGTGCATTTTGTTCCTAGCTGTTTATAATCAAAGACTTGACAAGCTACCTTAAACATAGGAGCACTACAGTTTATAACAGCATGCAAAAAACAAAGAGTGACCGGGCAGACACTTCAATCTACCGTAATTTCTTGCTTGGGCTCCTCTTCTCGCTTTGCTTTTATCAGGTCCTTCAGCGTACCTCTTATTTCCTCTATTTTGATGTCCTGTTTCCGAGTCATAAACTGTAGGCTGGCCATCTCTTTCTTCATGTCCGGCACCCCTTGGGCAATCTCTGTCATCTCAACTGCAACTTGCTCCATGGCCCTGACAAGCAGATGCTTCATCACCTAGTACATATGTAATGCTTGCTTTTACAACGCTAATCTCCCTCTCGTGTTCCCACGGTCCGGCAGTAGGGTATCCCACTCTTCCATTTCGGGGTCCGAAGGTTCTTCCAACACTCCGTTTTCCAACGCATCAATTATCCTTCTTACGTCTGCGTTTGTTTCCTTGCTATAGGCTGCCTCCGCTGCCTGAGCTGCCTGCCCGATAGAGCGCTGTCCTCTCTTCGGCTGATCAGAAACAGGAGTCTCCCTTCCACCATAATCCTTCTGCCTCGTTCTCCCTCGCCCTCTGCGTCTCCTTCCTTTCCCTCTTTTACCCGGCCTCCCTCTGTTGCTATTTCTATTGCTCTGCCTGACTTCAAAGGTCACTCTCACCCCGCCATCCTCCTTCCCTATCTCCATATCCTTTTCGTCAGAGCTATCGGTCGCCACCGTCATATGTTCCTGCTCTCTCCCGGTGGTCTTCCCTTCACCCTCCTTCTCCTATCTTCCCTTTCTTCCTCCCTCCATCCTAATACTTAGGCAACGCCTGAGTCTTTGGTTTAGTCTCTTTGCCAGATTGATTCTTCCCTCTCCACCTTCCCTGCCTTTCGGTTGTCTGTCATTCCGCCTGCGATTCTTCTTAAATGAGTTTCGCCACACAGCATCTGAGGCTGCAGATAATCGCCGCCAGACCTTTCTCCTGCCCTTGCCATGATTTGTTTCGCTCCTTTCCTTGGTTTGCGTACTGCTCCACCACCTTTCACCTTAGCTCTGTTAATGATCGCCGTTCTGTATGACGCCAGACGACCACCTCCCCATCCCATCACTGCCCTGTATTTGCCGTAGTTCTCCACCCCGATCGGGGCTTCTGGCGTAGGATTTTAATTTAATTTTGCCAAAAAATTTAATTAATTGACTTATGAGGGGATTAATAATTTTTCCAACCCTCTAATATTTAGCCATGTGTCTAATTATGAGGGACCATGCACTAAATATTTTTTACATGAAGGGGGGAAACCCATTCGTTGTAGACCCTCAAATATCTACCCAATTCTGCGACTCAAAATATGATCTAGTAGACCAAGTAATTTGTAATAAAATAATTCAGCCAATTAGTTAGGATTATTCTCAAATTACTTTTATAAGGACTTGATAAAAAACACTAGGATTCACTTAATATCTTGACGACAAAATCCACCCTAGATTTGGGGTCAAGTTGGAGGAAAAAATTCTACCGATCATTTGTGTCTAGAGACGCAGATGAATCAGTGAGACAAAAAACCTCCTAGGATAGAAATTGTCACCAAAATACTATGGTTACCTAGGTTGTTACATACATGACGGTCTTACTAAGATCATTTACATTATAACCATGCAGAATGGGTTTACATCTTTAACAAACTGCCAACTGATGATGAAATATGAATGATGTGAACGCTTGAACATGATAGATCCCTTTTGTGAAAAACGGGGTGTACTGTTATGGGGTCGTTGACACAGTGGTCAATAGGGTCTTTAATGCAAAGTTCTATAGTGTTGTTTCACTTGTTTTAGCGTTGTGTTACCCCTCTTTCAACAGAGTTACATATATATTCAATGTAGCATTCTTAAACACCATTGTAATCCCAAGCTCATAAGTCAAAGCCATGTAACAACCATGTGAGGCTTGTTGCCTCAAAATCTAGCAGGCCTTGTGATGTTGATTTGGGTAGCATCGAATGTGCTCTAGCCATGAAATTTGGTGGAGAGGTTAGGGCACATGAGATCTTCAATACCCAATAAGGGTTTGGGCAAATTCTAAATAGTTTGGGAGATATTAAAATAATTAATATTTTTAATGGAATCCCTAAGTCTAAACTTAGGGAAATTAAAACATTAAAGTGAATTAATATAAAACTGTGTTAGAATGGTCCAAAAGACATGGATCAAGCCAAATCTAATCTTAGCTGTCGATTAGGGACTTAATCTCGGCCGTTGATATATCAACGAGAAAAGTATAAGAGGAGGCTTGAGGGTCACTTGGAGAAGATACCAAAGTGATCAGTCATTCTATTCTCTAGAGCGAGGTTTGCTAAGAGAGATAGAATTAGTGATCAGTTGCAGCGAGGGGCAGTGAGTGCGAGGCAGAGAGGTAGGGACAGTGCCGAGAGACCAGCGCAGAAGTAGAGAGAGGCAAACATAGTGCCAGAGGGAGCCATGCAGAGGCAACAGAGACTGCGCAAAGCCAGAAGGGCCTGCGTCATCCACACAGAGGTTGCAGGAGTGACGCAGAGAGCCAGAGAGGTTGCACAGAGCCTTAGTAGGCTGACGCATAGGGTTTCAGGCTGACGCAGAGGCCAACAGGGTTGATGCTGAGCTTCACATTATGTTGGAGAGGGATTTCGTGGAGCAGGCTTTCTGAATACTTGTTTCCGAAGAGAGGTATTGCTGCCTGATTTTTATCTCTGTCGGGTTAGCCAGTTTGGCACCCAATGTACTCAGAAAAGCACTGCTTAATAATAAAACCTTCAGATAGCTGCATCGGTTTTTCGGCATTGGGTTTTTTTGTGGACATCAGTCCAAAAACAACGGTGTCATTGGTGTGCTTGTTTCTGTTTCCTTCTGTTGATGATCTGTAGTGTGTTGAGCATGCACTTATATTTATTTTCAGTATTTACATGGTAAATAACTTGTTAATTAACAGAACAAGTAGGTAGGAATAAATCAGTAAAGTGCATGGAGGGTTTCTAACTGTTAGACTTAGAAACTTCAACATAGTATTGGAGCGTGGTTGCAGATCACAGGAGAACTGAGGACATCAACAAAGCAGAACAACAGCAGCCGAAAACAGCTATCTCGAGTGACAGAAGCTATTCCTAGCAGCAAAGCAGCAAGGAAGGGGTGACACAGTGCTTGCATCATCAAGTTCGTGCCAAGAAGAGGTTGTGCAGAGGCAAAGACAGGCTCACGCAGAGCCACACAGAGGCCAGGAGGGCTGACGCAGTTCGTTGAGGGAGCTAGTTTGCCGGTGTTGGGACTGCGCAGAGTATATGAGCTCTCACTTTCAGGCTGCTGGGGTTTAGGAGGTTGTGGGTAAGTTGCTGAGAGGAGCTGGTGGGGCACTGTAGTCAGAACAATACCTAACAGGGCAAGGCCAAGGAGGAGGGAGCTGCTATCGAGGGTTTCTAGCTGAGAAATCCGGATCAGTGGTGCAGTTGCACAAACTATTAGAGTAGGGGGCATCTCGACATCGACAGAAGGGTTTCTAGGAGGGAAATCATGGCTCAGAGAGAGTCACATTGAGAATTTCCAGGAGGGAAGTAGAAGAGCAGCATGGGACTACACGGAGTAAGAGATCAGGACAGACTGGATGGAGCCTCAAACTTTGCAGTCTGGAAGGCCAAAATCTTATCCATACTTGACAGAAATCGTGTCAAGCACTTCGCCTTGAGGAGGACAACAATCCCAGTTGACCCAGCTAATAACGACAAGTACGAGGAGGCAATGGCGAGGGCCAAGAGCACCATCCTTGACGGGGTCAAGGACCATGTAGTACCACACATTGCCGAGAAGGAAACGACAAATGAGATGTGGGAGGCCCTAAAGAAATTATACCAGCATACTTCTGTGCAGAGAAGGATGTTACTAGAAAATCAATTGCGGTTATACCAGATGAAGAAGGGAGAACCGATCAACACCTTCCTCGGTCGACTGAATGAGATTCGGGATCAACTGACTTCCATAAGGGCCACGCCGGATCAGGAATTGATGGTGAGAACAGTCCTGAACGCAGTCTCAGAAGACTGGGAAGTATTTGTCCAGAGTATATTGGGCAGAGCGACCCTTCCACATTGGGAGGAAATGTGGGCATCTCTTCGCCAAGAAGAGATCAGAAGGCTAAGCAAGGTGGGAAGCAGCAACAAGGGGATCAGAGTCAAGGAGGAGGAGGAGGATGTTGCCCTAGCATCTGAGGGAAAGCAAGAGAAACGGAAGAAAAAGGACCTCTCCAAGGTCAAATGCTGGGTCATTATGCGACCCAGTGTCCAAGGAAGAAGAACAAGGGAGAGGCCTTCGAGACCAAGGTAATGCCAGCAAGGGCAGAGAAGGAAGTGGAGACAGATGATGACTGTGCCATGAGTGCACACACGTCACTTGAGCGGAAGTGGAGAGACATCAAGTTGTAGTCAGACAGATTACAGGCAATGAGGGGCAGGATCCTCGAGGTAACCCAACCTCTTGGATTAGACCATGCTACGGGAGCCTTGAAGAGGAGTAGCAGGACTGGCGGATGTGGGTAGAGACGGATGCCGATGAAGCAACAGAGAGAGCTACGGTGTAGAATTCCGAAGGCATCGCTTGGCTAGCAGACTGCAACAGTGCGAGAGGCACGAGAGTGTTGCACTAGTGTAGGGTGGCACAAAGAGGTGTGTAATGGTGCGAGATGCAGGGAGTTGTTGTAGCAGCGCAGAGGTCAGAGAGGGAACACTTGTCAGCGGTAGAGGGAACTTCAGCATCATGAGTACTCTAGCCTGACAGAGAGGTCAGAGTTGGGAGATCAATTACTTACTTCTCAGTAACCGAGTTTCAGTGCAATAGTTAGCAGTGGTAGTGCTATGGGCAGCACGATGCAGCATGATGAGAGGAGCTATCGTACAGATGCAACAATGGCAGTGGCAGAGCTATGGGCAATAGTATAGGATGCAGCAGTGCAGAGAATGATGGGTAGCAGGCCTAACATCAACACAGGCATTGATGCCAGATGATCAGGGTGATACTCGTAAGGAGTATTGCTAGAACACGGTCCTCGCTAAGAGGGAGTGTTGATTTGGGGTAGCATTGGATGTGCTCTAGCCACGAAATTTGGTGGAGAGGTTAGGGCACATGAGATCTCCAATACCTAGAAAGGGTTTGGGTAGTTTCTAAACAGTTTGGGAGATATTAAAATAGTTAATATTTTTAATGGAGTCCCTAAGTCTAAACTTAAGGAAATTAAAATATTAATGTGAATTAATATAAAATTGTGTTAGAATGGTCCAAAAGACATGGATCAAGCCAGATCTAATCTTAGTCGTCGATTAGGGACTTAATCTCGGCCGTTGATATGTGAACGAGAAAAGTATAAGAGGAGGCTTGAGGGTCACTTGGAGAAGATACCAGAGTGATGAATCATTCTATTCTCTAGAGCGGGGTTTGCTAAGAGAGATAGAATCAGTGATCAGTTGCAGCGAGGGGCAGTGAGTACGAGGCAGAAAGGCAAGGACAGTGCCAAGAGACCAGCGCAGAAGCAGAGAGAGACGTAGAGCCAGAGGGAACCACGCAGAGGCAACAGAGATTGCGCAGAGCCAGAAGGGCCTGCGTCATCCATGCAGAGGCTGCAGGAGTGATGCAGAGAGCAAGAGGGGCTGTGCAGAGCCTCAGTAGGCTGTCGCAGAGGCCAGCAGGGTTGACGCTGAGCTTCAGATTGTGCTGGAGAGGGATTTTGTGGAGCAAGCTTTCTGAATACTTGTTTTCGAAGAGAGGTATTATTGCCAGATTTTTTATCTTTTTCGGGTTAGCTAGTTTGGCACCCAGTGTACTAAAAAAAGAACTGCTTAATAATAAAACCTTCAGATAGCTGCACTGGTTTTCCTGCATTGGGTTTTTCTGGGGACATTAGTCCAAAAACAACGGTGTCATTGGTGTGCTTGTTTCTGTTTCCTTCAGTTGATGATTTGTAATGTGTTGAGCATGCACTTGTATTTATTTTCAGTGTTTACATGGTAAATAACTTGTTAATAAATAGAACAAGTAGGTAAGAATAAATCAATAAAGTGCATGGAGGGTTTCTAACTGTTAGACTTAGAAACTTCAACATGTGAGAGGCCTCACAAGGCAAGGGATAAACCGTAATGCAACAGTGAGGTGGCTGCCATTGTCAACTTAACACTCCACCTCTTGCTCTTTAATTTCACCTCATAGGAGGCTTCCTAGTATAGATCACTTAAAGTCTAAAGGTATTCTATGTTGATAAGATCAAGGTGATCTTTAAGAGACTTGATCAAGGTACTTCTCACTTGGAATGAGGCATAATTCTTTGTATAAAAGAACAATATACTTACGAAGAAGCCTAGGAAATAGCACTTGGAGCCTATGGTTTCAAGATGTAATTCGACAATGGTACGTCTAGACATGCAAGCACAAAGAAAATATTTGCTTGAAAGATATGATCAACAATATAGAGAGACAAACCTTCAATAAGCCCTAAGTTGAAACCTTTTAGAAGAAACTAGGTTTTCAAGTGGCCTAAATTGCGTTGGGTTGATGATGTGAGCCCTAATGAGGTAATTTCCACCAAGGGAAAAGCTAGATTTTGAGTTAATAAGGTCAAACAAGGTGGAAACTAGCTAAATTAGTTCCAACATTGTCTTAGAGCAAGCCCTAGTTAAATGTAGCCTGTTGCACCCATTTTGTCACATGTCCAAGAAAGCATTGTGCGAAAATTTTCAACAATCAGGATCATCAGCCAACTAATTGATATATCATTGTAAACCCAATTTCTGCGAATTGTAATGTAAATGATGCTAGTATGACCGTTTAATTTACGTAACAACACCTAGGTAAGCCTTTGATTTTGGTGCCGAATTTCATCCTAGGAGTTTTTTTAATCTCACCACACTATGTGTGTTTCTAAAAATGGATAATCGACAAAGTTTTTCCTCTTGCTTAAACCCTAAAGCTAGGGTTGAATTTACTGACAAAGTCTTAGGTGAGTCCTAGTGTTATATCGAGTCTTTGTAAAAGTAGTTTGGAAATAATTTAAGTTATTTGGCTAAAATATTTTATCATAGATCACTTGGTCTACTAGATCATATTATGTTGTAGAAATGGATAATTATTTTGACGGTCTATATGTCAAAAGGGTATTCCCACTTTGAGGGTTGAATTTGTAATATCTGATGTAAAAAATATTTTAGTGCATGGTCCCTCATACTTAGACACAATTGTTAAAATATTTGAAGGTGGAAAAAATAATTAATTCCCTCATGTTAATTAATTTTTTTTGGCAAAAATAAAATTAAATCCCAAGCTAGAAAAATTAATTAAATTAGAGTGAAAAAATAATTTAAGAGAAATCAATTTTTCCAAGTGGAAAATTGACCAAAGAATTCGTGGGTCAAAAAGAAGTTTATTTTTGGAGGTTCCCCACCAAGGCAAAAATGGATTTTTTAAGAAAAATTAAGCCCTTAGACCTTGGTGGTTTAGTCAAAGTCAAATTTTTGAGGAAATTAATCCAAAAAATTGTTGGAAAATGTAACTAGGTTCGGTCTTTATAATTATACTTGAAGTCAACATGCAGTGAAAATAATTTTATTATTAATTTAATTGACTTATTAAAGCACGGGTTTCATGCTTCGGTCAAGGGTTATAGGTCAAGCCTCCATTGTAGGCTATATGATTGAGTCAAAGTCAATTTAATGTTTGTACTCCTCCATCAAGTCATCCTCTCTAGGAAATTTTTCAAGTCGGCCTCAAATAAGTTATCTACAAGTTCGTTTCCCTCAATATATTCATGTCGGCCTAATATAATAGACACATCTCTTCATATAAGGCATGTCAACTCATTTCTATGGTTGAACAACTATATAAAGGAGTATAACCTTCGCTCAAATCACAATCACAAAAGTTCTGATTATCTCTATAATTTAGAAATCATAGAAATGCTCTCGATGCTATCTTTGAAGATATGTTTCGGTCATCACAGTGATTATAGGTTTGGTGCCATTTCAGTTTCAGTGCTATTAGAGAATTATGGGCTCGGTATTACAGTATTGTGAGCTCGGTGCTATCATAGTGTTGAGGGCTCGGTGCTCCTACAATGTTAAGGGTTCAATGTAATCACAGTGAGAAGGATGCCATTACAATTCAAAGTGATGGATCTATCACAGTTCGAAGGATGCCATTACCACAATGAAGGATCTATCACAGTTCATTGTTATCTCATTGAGAAGAGTCTCACAGTTATGTGGAAAAGATGACATTTTAGATTGGTGGTATCGCAGTTCGATGACCTTACAATGATAAGGTCTCACAGTGATGATGTCTCAGCATGGCAAGAATTTGGTGTTCACACAGTGATGTAAATCTTGGTATGCAGACACTGTGAATGGAAGCGCAAGGATGACTTGATGGAGGAGTCTCTAGTCTAGTTTGTAATGGTCTTGGTCGTCTCATCTTGAATCTACTAAAGGAAGAATTTATGACTGGGTTTTCCCCTCAAGGGGAGTTTTGCCCTAGGAGCTTGCTTATATCTTGCGTTCTTTTCTATTTGTTGGTTGGCATTAATCTTGATGATAAGAAAAGGTAATTAAGAGAACGAATACTAATAATGAAAATATCACAATTTAATGTCATTAAGAGGAAAATCGTTTAAACTGCCTAACCTATGGATTTTTCAGCAAGGTATCGGAGCTATGGTCATGATAAAAGGCAGTTCTGGGTTAATGAAACTAATGGAATTCGCTACAGAAGCTCGAATGATCTCAGTGATGCCACAAAAGGTCAGATCTTTGAGATTATTGCGAATCGGTTTCAGGGATATCACAGTAAGAAAGTAACATAGTTTCGGTATCACTTGAGGAGTTCAGATAGGTAGACTTAGTTTGATGCTATGGTAGATATACTTCGATGGATAAGTTTCGATGAATTGTAG
The DNA here is from genome assembly GCA_000404065.3 of Pinus taeda. Taxonomy (NCBI): domain Eukaryota; kingdom Viridiplantae; phylum Streptophyta; class Pinopsida; order Pinales; family Pinaceae; genus Pinus; species Pinus taeda. The sequence goes on along the minus strand of APFE031566918.1, from coordinate 4,240 downwards.
TAATGAATTCAGAAACAATTTCGACATACCTCTTTGAAATGATGCAGATTACAGTAAAGACTTTCAGTGTTATATCTCAATGAATTATGATGAACTACAATTTGATACTATGCCAACAAACATAGAAGCTCGCATAAAATAACATAAGGACCTCGCATAAACAGAAAAAGCAAGTTCGGATTTCATAGATGTATCTCAGAAATCTCAGAGGCAATGTTTAGGAGCTCGGTTTAGGCACTGAAATGTTCTCGGTGTTGTCACTGTTAGGGAATGCGGATGGAGGATCAGTCTAGCACAATTTCATTCCACAGTCTTGATGTAACCACAGTGATGAAGATTCAATATAACTATAGTGATATGGTTTTAATGTCACCTCAGTAAGAAGGGATGAGTGTTAGCATAGTAAAGAGAAATCAGTGATCAGAGGACCGAAGAACCAAAGTATAAGGCACTGTGTCACCTCATAAAGAATCCGAATTCTATCCTATGGTAGATGGAATTGATAGTCCAAGGAACCAATAAAGTATTGTTACTACAACAAGTCTAATAAGTCATCAAATTAGAGGTGTGTAATCTCAAGGTATGTATGTTCATGAATTTTTTAGATTTGCAATATATATCTAAATGTCAAATGATTCTTGCTTATAGGATAAAGATTGTAATTCTAGATAATCTAGAATTTGTTTTTTAGGGTTTACATGTAACCTAGAATGTCAAATAAAAGGGCCCTACTGATGTTTGAAAGAATGAGCAACTCCCTCCTCCTCGATTATGTAAAAGATCTAACTTAAGAAAATTAAATTATGTCCTTGGTATCACATGTTGTGCTTATAAGTATGTACTACAAATGATAGCTTAATACAAAGAAAACACTTCAAAAAATCCTTACCAGGTTTGCCGAAGAATATCTCTAGGTATGTTTCAAACCATACACATTACAAGATTCTCTTAAAAGTATGGTCATCTTATTTTTGAAGTTTGCATTACATGGCTAACATCGTTATGTCTACCCTTGAATCACAATGATTCTTGTTCTGGGTGATTCATCACTTGATAAATCTACCCCTCCTCTTATTCTTAAATGATTTTATAGAACCCTCGACAGGTTCTTTGGAAAACCCTAACCTAAGGGTATGCTAATGTGAATGTCTGAAACCCCAAATTGCTTAGGGTTATTAAGAAATGCTACATGTTTGGGATTTCGATATAATCATAAAAACCTAACTTGTTAGGGTTGAATGATGTTTGTTTGAGATCCTGAATCTTTGAAAGTTTGAATAGTAGGGTTTGCTTTGTTGTGTTATGAAACCCTAGATCCTTAGGGTTTGGTTGATAAGAAAAACCCTTATTATGTATTTAGAGTCCTAGGAATGAAACCCTAGGTATGTGTTCATCTTGTTGAAACACTAGCTTGGTCTAGATTGATAAATGTCTAATATGTTAATATTGCTCGACATGTGTTATGCCTATGATTGACATATGATGAGCTTATGATATGCTAATGAATTCCTTGACATATGTGGTGATCTAAATGTTAATAGTCATAAGTCCTAGGGTTTGGAAACAAGCCCTAATCAAAGTTTGATGGTCTAGGATGATGTTTGGAAAATCTAGGGTTTAGCAGCTAAAAACCTAGTAGTAGTTAAAATTCTCTAGTATGTATAAGTGTTTGGAAATTATGAATATATATAATGATTGCTAAGAATTTGAAGATGGAAATCTAGGGTTTACATCAAACCCTAGTAGATGATAAGTCATGATGTTGATTAAGTCGTGATCAGTTTTGGTTGTTGAAGCTCATGTATGAAATTCTAGTGAGGAATCCAACATATGAATTCTAAAAGTTGTTAGATTCATTGATTTGATTTGCCTTTAGGGTTTGCTATGTGAATGGACTTGTCATTGAAAGAACATTGAAACCCTAGATATAATGAGCTTGATGCGCTGTGGATGTGGCCTGGTGTTTGCAACAAAACCAAGGCAAGAAGTTAAAATATTGAATTATAGTCTCTTACTGATTATGTTTGTAAAGTCTAAATGCTTCCGTTGTTATAAGATTTTGATATGGCTAACTTCATGCTTCTATAATTTTGGTTGTACTTGAGTTGTGTAGGTACACCATCTTCAAGTTGGTGAAGATGATTGTAAGTAAAGTTGATGTGATAAGCATGATATATGAATGACTCTGATAAGAAGGATGGAAGCCATGAAAGATTCTCCAATGTTGTAAAGAAAAAGTAGAACTCCCTAAGTTAAGAGAGAGCCTAGATGAAACCTCCCTAGGATAAGAGGATGGTTGAAAATATTCTTTGTACAAGAGTGATTAGATCCTCTCTACTTAAGAGGGAGTGACAGTTATGGTTCTCTACTTCATGTGCCATGCACTAGACCAGGACTATCAACCGTAAGTCGTAGTGAAGGCCATGAGTAAGAGAAGGAAATTGGAGAATGCATTTTGAGGTATTACTGAAAGAAGGAAAGCAGGATTTGATTGAAGAACATGTTGCTGCATATGAAGTAGGAAAGAAAAATGTATGGTTGAGGAATCTTCTGTCAAAGATTCGGTTGAGAGTCCTACTATGGAAAGTTGAGAAGCAACATCAAGTTGTCTGGAAGACCTCAGAGGTTTGTATTTGATTATGTACATGTGAAAGTATATTATTGATTGGAGTTGTGTTTCTACAGGTGAATGTCTCGAAGGTTTTGATAGCATGCTGGTTACCAATCTGTTTGATTGGGAGAGATTGGTCATCCTTGATTTGCTGGATCAAGGAGTGTTGAGGCTTTGTGAATGAAGCATTGCCTGGGAGGACCTTTGGCCGACACTTTGTGTTAATGTCTCGAAGTTGGAAAGGTGGGATTGGTCATTGAGCTCTAACACGCACCTGGATTTCAGGGTTGATGGTTAGCAAGTAAGCCTGATGGTACCTAGAGAGGTTGAAATCTTGAGTCCATCTTTGTCTCACTCAGATAGATTGCCCTGGTCACGAATTTAGTCCGTGCCATTGCGGTGCCTAAATTGTTAAGAGACCAATGGATAGATTTCCCTGGTCAGGAATCTAGTCCATGGCATTGCGGCGCCTAAACTTCTTCATAGATAAAGTTAGAATTTCCATGTACCTCTTTGATTATATGTAAATATGAATACCTTCCTAGTTAAGAGGGAGTGTTGGAAAATGTAACTAGGTTCTGTCTTCATAATTGTACTTGAAGTCAAAATGTAATGAAAAGAATTTTATTATTAATTTAATTGACTTATTAAAGCACAAATTTCATGCTTGGGTCAGTGGTTATAGGACAAGCCTCCATTGTAGGCTATAGGATTGAGTCAAAGTCAATTTGATGTTTGTTCTCCTCGATCCAGTCATCCTCTCCAGCAAATTCTTCAAGTCGCCCTCAAATAAGTTATCTACAATTCGGTTTCCCTCAATATATTCATGTTGAGCTAATATAATAGACACATCTCTTCATATAAGTCATGTCGGCTCATTTCTATGGATGAACAACTATATAAAGGAGTATAACCTTCGCTCAAATCACAATCACAAAAGTTCAGGTTATCTCTGTAATTCGGAAATCATAGAAATGCTCGTGGTGCTATCTCGGAAGATATGTTTCGGCCATCACAGCGATTATAGGTTCGGTGCCATTTCAATTTCGGTGCTATTACAAAATTATGGGCTCGATATTACAATATTGTGACTCGGTGCCCCCACAGTGTTAAGGGTTCAATGTAATCACAGTTCGAAGGATGCCATTACAATTTAGAGTGATGGATCTATCACAGTTCGAAGGATGCCATTACCACAATGAAGGATCTATCACAGTTCAGTGTTATTTCACTGAAAAGAGTCTCACAGTTTCAATGACGTCACAGTTAGGTGGAAAATATGACATTTCAGATCGGTGGTATCACAGTTCGGTGACCTTATAGTGATAAGGTCTCACAGTGTTAAAATTGGCAATTAGGGCCAAACTCCATGTGGGTCTTCTTATTTATGGCAACTGATATTTTTCTTGGATCCCTTTCATTGAGAGGTGTAGGGTTGATCTAAAGATCATCCGATTCCGATAAGTATTCATGGAGTTATGAATTTATTTGTGTTATAAGAGAGTTATTGATTGATAGTTTTCACATAATATTAAGCAGAAATTAAAACAAAGTTACCATAAATTGATGAAGAGGAACACTACAGCACGTTGAAACCCCAAAGAATTTTGCATTAATTCAAAAAAGTAT
>APFE031566914.1:0-16878 GCA_000404065.3 Pinus taeda | reverse complement strand
AAGAATCTCGAGTGTACAGAAGTTTGTCCAAAAAATATACAAAATTGGGACTCAAATGCCCATAATCATGTCCACTTTATCTAATTCCCCAACTCAGGGTGAGCGGCTAAGTAGGAAACTACTACATTGGCCACACGCCTAAAAGTGGAGACCCAGTCTCATGCCATGCCAACCACATGATGTTGCATCTCTATAGGAAGGTCCCCTACCGCCGCCATCGGTACTTGGTGAGTCAGTATCACCAGGTGTCGTTGAACTGTATGTAGAACTTGCTCTGTGTCTACAGCCACCTCTTCGGCCCCTTGGCCGCAACGTTTGTGCCGTGGGAACTCATCTAGTCGGACCGACCCAATATCTAGAACATGATCACCATATTAGTCATTTGAATCCTATCAAAAATATTTTTTTTCAAAGTTCATTATTATATTTGAAAAATCACAAAAAATCATAAAATCTAAAACACTTACCAATGTCGCCCCATGCTGCGGTTGGTGGCAATGCTAGATCAAGATCTCCTCAAAAATCCAACCCAGCATAGGGGTAGTCATCAACGGCGATGATCTGCTAATCCCACCAACAAAAGAAGTCGTCGTCAAATGCAGTCTGTGGGACCTCCCCACCTCCTAGACGTTTCATTAGGTCAGCCCACCTGCTCATTCGTGGATCTTGTGGGGTGCTGATTGAAACTAGTACTCTAGGACGAAGTGCGAGAACCCTCTCGAAAAAGAAAGAACACAAAATAGTCCCATATCCAAAGTTTTTGGTTTGCCCTCTCTTGATAGAAGTGAGTTGGCTCTTCATGCTAGCTAGAAGAGGAGTACACCAATCAAATATGGTGGTGAGATAGTCAAATGCCACATTCATGGTTAGCCGTGATGCCTGGTGTAGAGAAGCTAATCCGTTCACTCGAGCTATGGTGAACAGGATTATCCTTAGTGATAAACGCGCCACATGTGTGATGGAAATATGACTTCCAACCTTCTTTGGATGTCCCGGGCAATATATCTGTACGTAGTCCTCAATTGAGAGACTGCTTCATGTCTTGCCATGGGAATGTACTACCTCTCCCCTTATGGAAAGGCCGGTGATGAAATAGATATCTTCCACTTCAATCCTGAGTGGCATCTGGTCAATCATAAAGGCATCCTCCTCGATATTCCAGTAATCAAGGAGCATGTCGAGCAAACATGTGTTTGCTTTCATATTTGGCAATTTGAAGAATTTTAGCAAACCACATCCCCATAAGGTATCCAAAGCATCAGAATTGTTCATGACCTCATCATCCACTGTAGTATGCTCTCTTTCTCGCCAAGTGACTGGCATCCTGAAAGAAAAATGAATTTGGGCCATTAGTTTTTATGTTTGAAATGTTCGCGGCATATATGCGGGTCCCTTTGCACACAGTCGCGTGTAGGTCCCGCGTGTACGCGGGTTTCATATTACGAACCCGCGTATACGCCGCGGTGAAATTTTTGGCAAAAAATTCAACAGTAAAAGATTAATTAAAAATTCTAAAACTAGTCACAATCAATTGCAAAACAAGTATAAGAGTTACCTGGGGCTTTTGGAAGAATCTGAACGGTTGAATTTGGCATATGGAAAGTTCTCTCCTTTTGCTCCACTTCTCTACTCTCAAACTCAAATGGTGAAAATGGTGAGTCCAAAAACTCTTTTATAGGCTTTGAAAATGTCAAATTTTTTCAAAACTTGAATTTGTTTGGTTTCATGTAACTTTTAACTTGGGAGCTTTGAATGTCAAAAACGGTTTGATTTTTAGGACATTTTGACGTTTTTTCAACAGTTTCAAGACGGTTCCATGACTGCTGACCCATCATGGCAAGTATCGTTTTCTCACTAGCATATAGGTTAGGGAAGCCATTTTTTTGTTGCATTATGCATACTAGCCTCCATCTGTCGATACACTTGCCATAGGGTCGATCCCATCGTGTTATGGTTCGTAAACCATTTTCACTCGCCGATTCTTTAAATCATGACATGATGGTAGAAGCCATCCTTTACATGGGCATCGTAGTTAGCACCTCACTGACATTTGTTGCCCATGCTGCTCTGATTTGAGTAGGCTCGAGAGTCCTCTGTAGTCCCGCCATGACTTATGCAATGAAGACTCATTCCTCTTTTCTTCTTCGCTTCGTTCTAGCCTTATACCCCAGAGGCTCCTTTGTGTTGAGTTGTACTACTGCATTGCATTTTGACTGTTTGCACCTTTTGGCCTTGAGCCGACTTCACTTGGACTTGTGTTTAATCCAAATTTTAACCATGACGACTTCAAAATCAAACTTTCATAATTTTGACTTCTGCAACTTGACATGCCTTGACCCATGGAAGGAACACACCTTTGAGTGTCTTTGGCCAGTTTTCGCCTCCCTGCATTGTGCATAGGAATGTTCCACTCCCAGGAACTAGATCATTTGCTTCACCGACACTCGTTCTTTCCACTGTACTATAGCTTTCTTTTATTCTTTTCCCAACAAGAAAAAGACAAAAAAAATTATATATTCCAAAAAGAGCGGGAACGGGACAGTATTTCCATTTATTGTTGGCAGCTAGAGTCAGTCGTGTCGCCCTTGAACAAAGCACTCAAAGCAAATTCTCCTATGTTTGGGTGGGATTTAGTTTGACTTAGGTATGCCTTAACCTTGTTATTGAGTCAGTTCTCCCCCGATTGTTTATCTCTTCCAATCATATGGAGGGTTCGTTTGTGCCTCCTGCACAATGAGCTTATACAGAGTCATCATATGCTGCCACATAGTCACATTGAGTTGTGCTTTTGTTCAAGGGAAGTTAGCCTGAGTCGGCCTCTCTACGGTGCCTCTTGACTCATTTTTCAGTCAGCCATCCCTGGTTGTCAATATCATGTCTATCATCACATCAGTTATATTGGTCCTTTAGTCGTGCCGGTTTGAGAAGGCCTCCATCGACTTCTTGCTGGCGGGTCTTGTCCTTATCAACGACGACATCTTGCTCTGAGGATAGGCCTAGAGCTACACCCTGGCCCTATTTTCATTATTGATAAGTCACCTTGTGCTCAACATCGATTAGTATCATGGGTCTTTGACTGAGTGGTTTCCCTTGTGTTCGACATCAACTTACATTATCACACATTGGGATTCGTGCAGTACCTTGGTTCCATTTGACCCTATTGGTGGATACCTCACCTCTGTGTCAGCTTTCATTATTGGTTGGTTCAAATGGTTTCTACCGTGTGCTAGCCACATCTTATGTACGTTGGAAACGTACTTCGGTCATGTTACTACATATTTTTCATCTGATTCCTTCCACATTATTGGCCTACGGGTTACACTCGTGCTCAATTGATGAAGGATGCCTTAATGCCTTCCTTCTAGCGGATCTTTCCCTATTGACTTCGACTCATCTCTCTGGGGCAAAGATCTAGAGTCCATTTGGCAGTACCTTGGGGTTTGCAGTCATTAGTGGCAGATCCTTCGCTATCGAAAGTGGGAAACCATCATTTTCCCCTGATTGATAGATTCTTACAGGTGTTCGACTTCAGCTCATCTATTCACACTTGTTAGATTGTACTGGGTACCTTAACACTCATTATCATTATCGGTGAGTAGTCTCGCATTTGTTAATGGTATACATCAATGATCGATAATCAAATGATTTCTCACGTGGTCGACTTCATATCATTTATTCCCATGCTATAGAAATGTACCACGGTGGTCGGTGAAGACCTCAGGTTGTATCAGCATCCGTTGGCTCACTTGACAGTTGCTCTTGTTGCTGCTACTTGATGTCACTCCACCTTATATGTTGCAGTCATTCATGGTGACATTTTACATGCTGCCACCTGAGTTTGTAGTGTAGTACCATCTTATTCCATCATGTTCATTTGGTACTTTTTGGGATTAGTCTTTGATATCAGTGATCTGCTTCATCCTTCAACATCATTGACATTCTTATATGTGACATTCAGACATGTACTTGTTCGATCTTGATCAGATGATCCATTATGTATTTTCTAGTCATTTATACTTGTATACTTAGTGGATCCGCTTGTACTTGATATAGCATGGGTATGCCCACCTTAGATAGTGTTTCTTTCTGATCTCCTTTTGTGGCTTGGCAGGCTGAATTTTGGTGCAGTCCTTCTCAGTTTTCGACAGATTTCCTTTCCATGAACTTACTTAATACATTTCAGCCATCATGTACCCCTTCTGACCTCATATATTAGGGGGCATATGTTATACCTCCAAATCTCACTCTTGTGGTTTGTGATGCTGCACTCATGGCCTAGGGAAACCCCTCCTTCCAGACTTGATCCAAAATTTAAAAAACAATGTTTTATTCCCTATACGCGACATTTCCTTGAGCTAAACGCATGTATACACAGTTCTATGTATACCCAACCTGCATATATGTCTTAAAACACTTAAAAAAAAAAAAATCTCCTTAATTTCGGGCGGCGATCATGGGTTTCACCTGTTGATTACCTGTTAGTGCCCCTGGCCCAACTGTTCCCAACGAATTCCCATCTAAAAAATTGCTTTGGGAGAGGTATAACAAGGCTTCAATGGGAACGCCAAAGGGAGGAGATTAAGGAGAGAAAGATTATTATGCTAAGATTTTCTTGACTAGGTTTGAAGATCCTAGTGCCTCCTGCACTTCCCCCATTTTACAGGAAACCCTTGTTTCCTTGTGTTTGTTGATGTCTTCATACTACTTGATATATCATGGAGTAAGTCATGGAAGGAGTTTGTTAAACGCTTGAGGTTGGACGAATCCAGGAGACAGTTTTGCTTGGAGCCTGCGAAAGGAGGAATCAGGCGAAATTATTCCTTTCTGTACTTTATTTTTTTATAATAAAAGAAACACATGTCTTTGTTCCTGATATAAATCTTCTTCATGTTTATGATATTCATGTTATGATTCATATGTGAATGGTTGTTTAATTGCATGACTAACTACCTTTCATTATAATATGAAGATGATTTCTTTATGATATTTAGTCCATATAATACTATACTTTCTGGAATTAATTGTTTTGCAAGTTGAAGGAGCAAAACGAACTCCAAGAAGGGTTTGGACCCTGGAAGGCTCTTCTCAAATGTAGGACCTCAGGTACACCCCTTATCGTAGAGTTTGCTTACACTAGCATTATGGTTGTATGGAATGTGTGTTTCTTTGTATAGACAACCTCTAGTCTGCTACGGTATCAACCCAAGACCCTAGGGGAATTTATTCCCTAACAGTAACCAAGCACTCTTATGTATTTCTGATTTGTTTAATGAAAATTAGCAGCATTCCCTTGATCTAGCATTGAGTTGACTCTGAGGGCTAAAGCTCTTTGGTTAAGGCCCAATCCTAGTAGCAGAGGTTCCTCTTGTTGTATATGTATCCTTAGGTTATCTTCATAGTTAGAGTTAAACTAATTTTGGTGTTGTTAATTTGCAAGTATTTGTAGATTTAATTATTTTGATTCCATTTGTGGATAGTTATAACAATAGCATTGTAGTGATAAGAGGATATTCCAAAAAGGCTGAAATAAAGTGGTTTTCACCTCATTTCTCCCTTGTAGGGATCATGGTTTGAGGAACACTTCTCATACATCCCAAAAAGACAAAATTTTTGCTTTTTGTGTAACCTAGGGATTTCTTGCTAATTAGGTCATTATCTTTCAGTTTCATAGATAAGTTGCAATTGGTATTTTATGATCTATTAGGTTCTACACTGATTTCATCTTGCTTTCATATTAGTTTCAAGCACTTCCATGCATGAACTTAGCAAGTAAATGGTGACAACCCTGTTTTTTTCCTCTATTTGAATAAACCCTTCTTGTTTTTGATGAATTTATGTATGAATGCCAAGAATGATGTTTTTTGTTGTAGGAGTTTCTAAATTACAGGGAGGCCTCATATCATCAACCTCAGCCAAGTGATATCCACCCATGATTGCCAAAAGTCATTAAGGTCTCAAATTCTTGTCTTATGAGGGAAACTTGCCATCTTCGTTGAGCAAATCCAACCATATCAAATATTTGGATTGAGTTCTAAGTAATTACCTATTGTGCTTGTCAACAACCCTCCATTTATTAACATTAGTAGTAAAATATTACTTTGATAAATGGGGACCCTTTCAAAAAATATATATACCCAAAAAAATCAATCCTAGCATGTAGGTATTTCTTTTATTTTTTGAATAAATTAAGATATCAAACAAAACCTATGAAACCATTAAAATGCTACTTTTTCTTATTTAGCATGAAATGCATCACAAAAAATACCTTTCTAACCCACCACGATCTACAATGAACAATAAAAAAAGAAAATCTATATTCGAAAAACAATCATAATGTTAGAAAGTCCCTAAAGCTTGTTTAAAAAGCTAAAATTATCGCATCGCAACATCACTATTTATAAAAGCCTTCTCTTAAGAGGTTACCCCGAAGTATTGTGATCTGTGAGATTGTGATCTGTGAAATTGTGATGGTATAATAGCGTTCTCGCATCGCATTTTAGTCATACGACACAAGCCTCAACCTATCATAAACTGATATTATGAAATGTGATCATGTCTTGGACCCACCTCTTAATCTTTCCACCAACACATGCGGAGGTCCATTATTTGTTAAAAAGAAGCCCGATAAGTAATGACATTTGTTTCTCGCATCTCGCATCTTGCAAAAACTCAAAAAAGTGGTAAGTTAATCGAAAACGAATTATGTGATATAGTGATCTGCAATATTGCTTTGCAAATCACAAAATCGCTATTATCGTAGTTTAAAGGCTCACTACCCTAGGAGATTGTTTCCTGATTTACGATGTGAATATTTATGGACATTCAAGTTAAAAGATAATAGATCATTAGTGGGCATTTATGAAGTAGCTGCATTTATGTGTGAAAGGCCATTTAGAGTGATTTGATATCTTCTTACGTGATTTCAAATAAAACACATTTATCACCCTTACTAGTTTTCTTCATCAATTCACTCATATGTTTAGTATCATTTTTATCCGATAAACCGTTCCTCTTGAAAATTCAGGAAAAATACGCAGAACAGGACGCTGAAAGCAATGGCGAAGAAATGGAAAGCAGTCACCTCTGTGAAGTCAAAAATCACTCCTATGTTCACAAATACCACATGTAATAAGAAAGCAGGGACGTCCACATGGGAGGCTATGTATCAGTTACTAGAGGAATAGTAACCAAGTATTCTTGAGACAACAATTACAATTGATGGGAGAGATTCCTCTGATGCTTCCAGAACTAAGCTTGTGTGCTCATCTCTACACTTAATAGCCACGCGACCAAAAATAATCCCTTATAACAACATGGTTAAGTGGATCATTAACAATGCTGATATATCTGGTAGAGAATTCAAAACAGGAGGTTAGGAGATTATAGGATCTTTCACTCTAGATAACCTAAGGCTTATCTACCACCTACCAAAGCCACAAGTTACCTACAATAGGCAATTTGTTGAGAAATTCGTAAAAAAAAATGAAGACCCAACAGACTGCACAAAAAATTGGTCAAATAATGAAGAAAGAATCAAGAAAGACAAAAACAGTATGTACCCCACTGCATTTGTTTGTTCCCCTTTCTGTTTTGCTGTGGCTATGTTATGTAGACTATTTGGAAAACCCGTCAGTAACAAAGTTTCCTCAAAATTGTTGCCCTTAATAGATGCAACCATTAATGCAACAATAATAGATTGGGCACAAATCTTGTCTCATAATTTAGCTAAAGCAATTATTGAGTATAGAAGGAAAAGGAGTATTGCTTCAAGGGTTTACCCTCTGTTTTTCATGTGTGCTTATGTCATGGACGCTATTTTTTTTGGTTCTAAATTCCCTCTTATGGGATGGAAGTGCACTATTCAAGATCCACTTCCTATTCACATCCACCAAAAAGACACGTGGGAATCCAATTTTGAACCACATTTTTCAAGATTTGTCATAGGGTTATGCTTCCTATCGATAAACAAATGTATAACCGAAATGCCCCCAGATTCTCCCAAGAAGCCGAGATAGACATCCTCCTAGTAGCTCAATGGTTCGAGGAAGAGACATTTACATATATCAGAGTATTTCACAGCATCGCCTCTTCCCATGTTCTCCCTTTCTATGTGCCAGATAAATTAATGGCTAGAGAGATAGCCTATTAGATATGCAGTGAAGGAAGGATGAGCAAAACATTGAAGGAGTCAAAGAAAGCCATTTGGCCTCAATTTCCTGTGTCATGTGGAGTGTTTGCATTACATGAACTTGGACATGTGTTCAGGTAAGTAGATAATATGTTGTCTCTACGATTACCTATGTTCCCCGGAAGACAATACAACCCATTTGGTATTGTCAAGGATTTTACTACTATGGTCAAAATAAAGATATTCAGCAATGAGAAGGACCCATTTGATGATGTTTTCTTACAGAAGAATACCTTCAAAGAAGTGAAGCACATGGCACAAATCCTTTTTGATCGAAAGGGTCTTGAAGCATTTTATAACTACAGAGAAAAGAGATTATCAACAATCCCATTGGACCAATCGTTAATTGAACCAATAAGGGAGCCCTCTCCTAGTGTAAGCATATATGGTAACTCTAAGGAAAAATCTAAAACTAATTATGGAAGGGAGTCCCAAGAAAAATTTTCCAAGAGATTCGAGAAGTCATCAGAAAATAAGAAAAGTAGGAGTAGGGAATCAATCCAGGATACAACCCAATCTGCAACAGAGACAAATGAACAGACTTCAACCATCAAGTAGAATAAAAGGCATACTCCCTCTATACAACTGAAAAATCCTCGGGTAATTAATTTGGAAGAGGAGTGGGAAAATTTCAACAAAATACTCAAGACGGAGGAACAAGCACCGAAGACGCAAATGAAATAGGAAAAAACCACCCCTGGTTTCCTTAAGAATGTGAAAGAACTTGAATTACAGTGGAAACAGGCATCAGAAGACATAACATAAGTGATTAGGCAAGTAACCAGGTTAAACTCGGAGGCATATTGGCAATATCTGGTAAAACCACACAGCCAATGGATGACCCTGAAATGCCTAATTTTTCCTACCGAGAAAATGGTGCCATTACTCATCAATTTCATGTTTGTAGGACAACTGAAAGCTGAAGTCGGCCAACCTAAACTCCTCAAGACCATGCTAGATATTTGCAATCTGAAAGATCGAATGCAGGATTAGTCATTATGCACATCTCTATTTTTGTTTTACTTTGCTTACATTGAAGCAGGTAGTTTCGACCTCCTCAATTTTTTTTATAATAATCTATTTTTAGTTTCATAAGTTAGTATTTAAACCCCTCTCATGCATTTGGAGGGGGTACATAAATTTTATCAGAAACATTCTTCAGAACATGCACTTCTGTCCCTTTGAGGAAGTTTTGGTGAAATTAATGGAAAAAGATTTATTTCCTACTTGAATTTGATGTCTTCTATTCAAATTGTACTTTTGTACTCTTACATGATGTTGGATGATTTGAAAGTAGATCAATATTGCTGGAGCACATGAGTAGAACGTATTATAAATGGTACTTTTATTTCTTAATTCTTTTTATTTATGTGTCAAGTAATAAATTACCTTCAAGTTATTTACGTATGAAAGTTTGAATTTTAGATTGCCATTATTGCACTATTGTATGATGATCATTTATAGTTTATTCTAAATACATGAATGATTTTTTATGTGATATATCTCTCATATCATTTCGGCTAACTTTTTATACGAAACGATCATTGTTAAACAGATTCACTTCTTATCGTAATTGAATGATCTTTATTATCAATTACTTTCAGACATCATTTTAGATCACATATATCATGTTACTCCAAAAATCTCAAAAAATCATCCCATTAGCACAATCATAAAAATATATTGGAAATATGGTCCCATCATCGCCAGTCAGAGCCACTATTCCAAACAGAAAAGGAGTTGTCCCAAGGTTTGCACCGGGTGGTTATCCCCCTTGTTGAGGCAACGATTTTCGAGCCTTCAACAGTACCTATCACTCCCATACCTTATTCCCTCCTTATCCACCTTTTCCAAGCTTTATCCCATCTTCTAGACCACTCCCTAAGCTTTCAGCCTATTCCTATAGTAAAATAGGGGATCTTGTGGGTGAACTAGTACTTCTTGTAGACATCCTATAGGAAAATTTGTAGTGGCCTGTTTTGAGCCTGATTGATAAAAAGCATCACTAAAAGCAAGGATTAGGTTCCTATTTGCCCACCAAGCCATATGAACCATTTTACTCCTTTTACTTCACACCTGTCTCCCCTACCAAAGAACCAAGCAAGATTAACATTTTCATGTTTTTTAAGAAAAAAGATAAAAAAAAAGGAGTTCTTCTATATTATTCATGCACAGAACAGATAGTACTTTCTAGACTAGATTTCATGCTTATATTATTTAAAACCTCACAGGTGTTAGAGTAAGGTTCTTTTGCAAGCAAAGTATGTTAGCAAGTAGATAGAGGATTTCATGTTATTTTGCAAGCATTTATTTCAGTCTTTCCTTCATGCAATAAACAACATTTCGTTTCTTCCAATTAGGGTAAATTTCCCTTCTCCAAGTTGGTAATCAGACTTCCTCAAGTCAATAGAAAGTTTGTTTGAGAAACCCTTGTGGTCTTTCGCCCCAGCTCAATAGTGACAAAGATTAGATCAATTACATATATTTGTGTATACAACACTGTCACTTTGAAGTTTGTACGAACCCTGAGTTGATGAAGTAATGTCGGTAGCCCCAAGAGTTGCAGCATCATTGCTGCAATACTAGTGCTCATGAATATGACACGTTGGTGATTGGATGAAGAAAGATTTGACTCAGCCAATCTATGGCCAGGTGGAGCATGGAATTCTCGAACCCAATGGGTATTTTCATATGGTTAATAAAATCTAAGTTTCTCTTGATTTTGGTAAGGAAGTGTACTAGTTATCAAGTAGCTTTAATATCTATTCTCTTATGGTTATTTATGTGGTTATATGTTGGTTATAAGTGTGGTTTTATGAAAAATCTTAGTCATGGCTCTTTTCATGTTTTGGTTGATAACTAAATAAATAATGAATTCAAGACCTAATTGGTGTTAAGATAACTAATGAGAGAAGGCAATGACCCTTCTTGTTAAACCTTAGATAAATTTTCAGTCCCTTATGTTCATAATTTCATTCATGACCTATAGGTTTCATATCTACCAATTGTTTGATAGAATGCCAGTCCTAGTTGGGGATGGTCAGGTCAAGTCTTGGTTCTATTTTTTGTTTTACAAGCCTTGCCTTCATGTCTTTTATGATTTCTGGAAGTTTCATTGCTTACTGGGCAGAGGCTAAGGCCTAGTCCTGGAAAATAGCCTAAATTCTTGTAGTCATTGGCACATCACTAGCATAAAAAGGCCACAGTTGCACTGATGTGAGCCTATGGCAGTGATTGGGAACCCATAGTTGCATGGAGGCCTTGGCAAGGGAGAAACTGGGGCTCTAGGTGAGGCAAAAGGTGAGTTGTCTTAGGGATTGAACACTTGGAGGGTTTGGGTTACTCATGGGGGTCCTGTGGCACTTGAGGGAAGTTAGTAAGGTCTAGTTGTTTCGACTCTATTTCCTTGAGGTTACCTAGGAGGTTGGGGCATATCATAGTAGCCCCTCATCTCATGTTTACCCTAGGTAAGCTTGTGAAAGTGGGTAGATGTGAGAGGAGGCACATTACAATGTGTCAGATAACCTTTATTCTGTAATCATCCCTGCGTTCATACATCTATTTGTAATCCACACAACTACCAAGCCACCCGATACATAGTTTATCCCACACGACTGTTCCTTATGTGCCATAATCTCATTTGATATCAGGTTGTAAATATCTGAATCAAAACCATTTTTCAAGGGCCCAATATTTGTTAAGCTACCTCACTTCCCCCTCTCCTCGCCCCTCTGTCATATGCAAGGGACCTAACACCCTGTCAATTTTGGCATTCTTGGGTAGAGAAGTAGTAGTGTCAAGTATAACAATGTCCTTGTTAGTGTAACACACATTCATGAAATGTCCACTTACAAAATTATTCTTTTTTCTTATTAAAATGATTTGTCAAACACTGACAAATAAGAAAATAAAATTCACTCCACCAAGACTATTATGTCCCATCAAAGTGCTATACGCCAATCAGAAAATAAGAAATACATTTTTCAAATATTAAAAATCTGTTTTAATAATTTAAGAATAAATGTAAATAAAAAAATTCCAAAAACCTTTAGTTATGTACATGAAACTTTGGTTAAAATGACAAAACTTTAGCAAAATAATCCACACTCACTGGAATATTCACAACAAGGCTATTGCTATAGTCCCTTGCAAAGACAGATTAATAAATCAAATGGTCTTTAAAAAAAATTAGCTTTTAAAGAATCATAGTTACAATTTTACTATTAGATATGGTTTTTGATTTGGTTCATGAAAACCATCATGACATTTAAATTTGACCAATTATACCACTCAAATTCATTATTCCAAAAATATATCCCAGATTTTAAACCAAACGAAACTTAAAAACAATTAAAAACATAAATATACTATTTACAAACTTTAATAAATATTAATTAATATAAACATTTAATTTTAATAATATAAAATTTAAGGCATTCATTATATGAAAAACATGATAGTTTACCTCGTTTTATTACTTAGAAATAATAACTTCCTGGAATCCTTGTGCTACTCTTTACGGAATGAATGGTCATAATTGAGATAAGGGGCGTTTACGTAGCCCCTTTTGTCGAAATTGTTTTGGCCATAAAATTAAAGTATGATCACGGTGCTTTTTTTCAATATAGTAAGGATAATAAGGATTTTTTCGTGGATATAATAATTTGTTTAGTTTACATTTACATAATTTAAATATTTTAATTTTTTAATATAATATTCATTAGTTTACATTTTATTATTTATAAATTTGTAAAAAATTCTTGAAATTTAATTTTTAAATTATTTTTTTTATTATTAATTTTTCAATTTTTTTTTTACATAGTTAAATTATTTTAATCAGTTTTTAGTAATCAGCAAATATTTATTATCCCATTAAAAGATTATGTATTATTTTAATTTTAATTCCAAATGAGTTCCCGAGATGGTAATCTAGTGCACTCTTAAAAACACTTCTAGAGGTTAGGTGACCAGTTCATAACATTATATAATCTATATACAATGAGCCTTAAATCTTTTTCTCCATTAAAATTATCTTTCATTATTATAATTTATATAGAAGGAGCCTTAAATTTTTTTATCCATTAAAAATACCTTTAAAACAATAAAAGATAACCATTTTACCAAAATTATTTTTTAACAATTAAATAATAACTATTTTATTATTTCACCAATAATTATATTATTGAATTTTGATTGAGAACACAAAAATAAAACAATTTAAAAATTTAGTCAACCCTAATGTCAATTCAGTCTTGTTTAGTCTGGTGTGGTCTAGAACAGGTATGATTATCCAGTAATCTTGATCACTCAAATATAGGTATTTCTCAACCAAAAATTATACTGGTAATCATTAGGCACCACTTGAGAAACAAAGAAAATAAATTTAACTAAATTTAAATTTACAAATAAAAACTGTGGCGCTGTGTTGATCCACCGCGTATATGGACCTGTCAGATTTGTTCGATTCAAGGTCTCTATCGATCTGTCAAATTAGTCGTGTTCGATTGAGGTGTACCGTGTATGTATAGTAGTGATCCTGGTTATGACAGCACCAGTACCCTATTAACTTTATCTCCTTGTCTCTTGCGAGGCTGATTGCTACTGCGCACTGATTTCAGAGATGTCAAATCTGGTAGCAACACCGCACAATATTACAATTTTCTGACTTTTCTGGTAGCAACACCGCACAATATAGAAAAATGTGTGCAATATATGATTGCAACAGAGGCCAATGTGAATTTTCGAGATAAGGATGCACGAGATAAGTACGCAGAAAAGGTGACAAGGTTTAAAGGTTAACGAGAGAAACTCGGCAAAATACAAAACGATGTTTTTACATTATGACAAAGAAGTTGAAAACTCTATTGGCTCTACCGATTTCATAATTTTTGTTTAATTTACAGCGCGTTATTTTGTCAATGGAGTGAAAGTGAATTTAAGAGAAATCAAGTTGGTGTGGCTGACTTTCATTGGTTTTTCTTTTGGCAATAATTCAATCTAATTGAGTTGGTAACCAGTGGTATATTGGTGACATTTTGTTATATGAATATTTTAAAAGTGTGTGGGGAGTATAATGAAATTATAGATTTTTTTACTGTGCCAAAATTTATCATAATTTAGTTGTTAAACCAATAGTGAGGATAACCAGTTTTAGCTACTAGCCACGAAGGACGAACTCCCTGGAATAACCCAGGGGTAGTTGGTAAGGGGGCAAACGTTCACTCCTTCCATATGCCTCTAGGTCTTGGGCCATTAACTTAGGAAGACCAGCTCTTAGCCAAACAAAAGCAGTTTTTTAATGATTGTGTTAACAATTTGCATATTTGTAATATTTATGATACATTTAATTTAACTAATAAATAAATGGTCATTTTGAGGACATTTCTTGTCATTAATTTTAACCAAAATCCCACAGAGATTTAAAAACTTGATTTTAAGTTGTTTAGTCTATAGAATTCTAGTGTCTAATGGTTTTCAAGGGGTTGAATCCATTAAAGCATTCAAAAATGTATTTTAAACAACAAAAAATCATGATTTTGCTTGCAATTGTATAAAGACCATTTCCTCTGTAAACTAAACTATATATAGTTATTTTGAAAATATTATAGAAAATTATTTTGTGAGTAAAAATGATTTTACTGAAAAGGTTGGGCGTTACTTTGCATTTTAAATTTATGTTAAAAAATGTAAAGATTGATTTTTTGCATATCAAGTAGCTAAGAGAATTTTCCTAGCCATGTGAATAGTTTGATTATGAATATATTTGATGATAGTTTAAAAGTATTGTTATGATGTTAATATTAAGAGTTAAATATTTTGGTTATTAATGAATTTAGTGATAATAGTTTGGTCAAGGTAATATTTCATGTTCAATTAAAAAGCTTTGAAGGTTAATTGATGCCAAATAATTAAAAAGATTTTAAAGGTTAATTGATGCCAAAATAATTTAGAAGAAACGTTGACATTATTAAAGGTAATGTTATAGTTATCTTTTTATTTACATGGTTAAGAATTCAAACTATAGCACATAATCTTGTTCAAGGAAATATTTCTTATATAAAAGGGAAATGAGCTATTTTTTTTTCCATAAGCCAATTTCACTATATGTTTTATAGGAACAAAAGTGTGTGGAACTTTTTCATTCCATGTTCATTCATTGTTGATTTACTTGCCAAAAATATACACTTGGTTTCCTAGACCGATATGAAAGTCGTAGTTGGTTCACCTTCCACACTATGTCAATCTCCAAGGAATAGAAATGGATAGACACCTCACTCATCATTATTTCTCATACTATATAATCTCCAAGGAGTAGAAATGGATAGACACCTCACTCATCATCATTTTCCACACTATATAATCTCCACAGAGTAGAAATGGATAGACACATCACTCACCATCATTTTCTCACTTTAAGGTATATAGAGAATTTCACTATTTTTGGATGCAACATAGAATTAGAGGGAAATTTGTAATAATATTGGAAGGTGACTTAAGAAATGATATATTTTCTATTATTAATCATGCGAAAATGTAAATATATATCATCAAAATAGTATAAAAATGTTAATATTATTAACGAGTATAGAAAAATTACAACTTTGATGACTAACTAATAGAGTTACACTTTCTAATAAGTTCCTCCATGATAAGTTCTTCATTATTATTTATAACATTCATTTATAATTCTTTTTTTTCTTAAGTTAAAGCTGACCCATAACATTTTCATACATGGTTAATCAGGTAAATATGTGCATTAGTAATTAGTAAGACATTTTTCATGTTGGAATAATTGTTTTGGTTATATTTATGAAACCTTCGACTATATCAACCACATTAATATTTTTAATGTGGTTATCCTAATTATATATTAATAATCGATAGCTATATTGAAATAAGATTAATGACTAATGGTTATGTTGCATAATCGCTATTATATAAAGATATGTACTACGTATAATATTTATCTGATGTTAAATGGCTATCATCACTCATGCATTATTGTTTGTTTAGATGTATTGCAATCATGACATTTAATGTTAAATGAAAATAAATCGAAATACCTTGAAATTAAAGGCAAATTAGAAAATAAAAATCTAACAAATTAATTATTGATCTGTATATCAAAGGATTTATATTATTAATATGTATGCATGTGTGTGCCTTAAAACAAGGTGTTTATGGAAAAATGTGAAGTTAAAAAAAAATTTTGAAATGGTGGTTTTAAATTCATGGTCTAGGAAAGCCATGGTATTGGGAAGAGTGAAAAAGGGAAATTATTTATTAAACTAATAAATTGACATGTTTTTTTAAATTAATATGTATTTTCATGAAAGGGTTATGATAATGTATAAAAGGAGAAAGTATTGAAAGGAAAGTGTGTGTTTAAAAATGTAGTTTGTGGAGTGAACCAATTATCTTGGCATTTTTGTGTTAATATTTTTTATCTGTTTTTCATTTTTCTTATCCTTTTTCTTAGATGCTTCAAATGGTAAAATTTTGAGTATACTCAAGAGAGATCGAGGAGAACATCTAACATGCTATAATTTCATAGATACAAACTATGAAATTTAGGATTCTGAGATCTTTTGGAAATCAATTTTAAATGAGTGAACTTGGAACTTTTAGTATGATTTTATTTTTGTGAATAATCAAGTTGTGAAATTTGAGCCTATTGAGAAAAAAAACTT
>APFE031566910.1:22403-61120 GCA_000404065.3 Pinus taeda | reverse complement strand
GCATGGGAATGCCCACCTCAGCTAGATCATGAAAATATTATGAAGATAATGTATTGTATTGTATCTTATTACAAGTCGCCTTCCAGCTCGAAAAAACTTCAAATCCTCATGATAAAGCATTTCACCCAACATCAAAAGATTAACGACCTCATGCTTTAGGGGGCAACTATTATAGACATTTTTGGGCATTATGATACCTATCATATATGTCCATAAACCAAGGGCTTCTAAGTCCCTAAAAGTGTTGCTTCATGCCCTAAAGGAACAAGGTCAATTGATTACATCATCTCCCAGAAGTTCTCCACAGAAAACTGCTCAAAACTGGTCAAAATTGGACCATACAGACTGCCTAGTGCAGAGGGTGCTGTTAGAGTCGGTCCTTACAGCCCTCCATCAGAGATCAGTTCGCTTTTTGCATATCATTCTTAGGTGTCTCACTCGTTCCACTTCATTGCATTTCTCTAGGGGCATGCCATTGACTGACGAGGGGGTCTATTTGTCTTGTGTTTCCTCATGCTTGTACCTGCAGGGTTAATTAAAATTCCTCAAAAATAACTAAAGTTCATGGTCATTGCATTCATGGTCATAAATGATTAGTTTCGTTAAAAAGAGTCTTTACTCCTAGAGTCTAGGGTTTTCAGTCCTTTGCATACATTTAATAAAGGCCCGCAGGCCATGAGGTTGGTTTCAAAAGATTTCTATTTCACATTTTTATTATCAAAAACATTTGAAGACATTTCTAGTCCAAAACTCCGTTTTGGAACTAGAAATTGTCAAACTTCATTTTCTTGTAATAATTGTATTTATTTCACCATAAGAAGTTTCAGAGCAAGCCTCTGATCTTTTCCAAATTCAAATGCAAAATCCCTGCAAAAAACAACAAAGTATCATCAGTCCAAGATTCAGAAAAAGCAAGGAAAAGCCAAAGATCAGCATTATATTAAGTGATCGAATGACAAAGTGCCAACATTATAAAAGTGGGTCACGGGGTAAATTGAAAATCAAATATGATTTTATGAGATATTTTTCTTCACATATAAACCATGGTAGACAATTCATTTGCATGAATCCTCAAGGCAGAAATCGAGCTGGTGAAGTTGAAGGCTGAAATCGTGTTTTGCAAAGTTGTGGACCGGCACTGGAGGTGCAGGCTACGTGAAGAGGAGGCATGCTACGCATATAACATCACCAACCAGTGTTAAATACCACGGGCGCTACGCACTTGCAGCGCGCTACACATTGGGTAGGCGTGCTACCCATACAGTCTCAGAGCTAAAAAAATTTGCCCCTGCATCTAGTTTCACACCAAATCGGCATAATCAGCTTGCAAGTAGGTTTTTAATGGTTTCTCAGTGATTTTTGAACAGGATTGTGGTGTTTTTTTTAAAGTGGGGAAATTAGTGTGTTTGATGTGGAAAAAAGTGAACCCTATGTTCATAGCAGATTCATTTCTTAGGGTTTTGAGTACATATTGATGGTCTTGTGAAGGATTTCCCAGCTTGTATTGTTGATATATATACCTATGCATCTACTGTCAAAGTGTCACTGCCCTCACGCTCTCATTTTGTCATTTTACCACTGCTGTCACCGCCATTATATTACCATTGTCATTGCTATTGGTTTCACTATGGTCATTGTCACATTGTTTCCCATTTCCCATCGACAAACACAGTCTTATACTCATTTTCCCCTTTGACAAATTTTAGCCAGCATTACAAAGGTTGTACACTACACTGCACTTGTTACTCATTTGTCAAATTCCCTTGTCATCAAAGCAGTGACTATTTTTATGCCAGTCCACTTAATAGAGCTATTACCATTGCGGCTTATTTTCTTATGATGCTTTGGTACATATGCAACATATTTGGGTTTTGAGCATACATTGAAACTTTTGACTTCACTACACCTATATCAATATACATATTGCAGACATCTTGTTTTCAAAGCCATGTCAGAGACGGATTTAGTTTATGAGCAGGAGTATGATAGTGATTCCACAGCTGAGGGTAATGTGCCACAGAGGTCTCACAAAAGTGGCAAAGGTGGTAAGCATCTCAGGGAGGAGCCTACTTCTTTGGCTCAATTGCAGGCTTGCCCGCTTGCAATGGATTGTTTTAAGCATCAGTCATGTTTCCAATACTGTGAGATGATCTCACAAACCCAGCATCATCGTGAACTAGCTCGTCTATTTGTTCTACATTTACATGATGGCCGTGTAAACCTCGCCGGAGTAAATTTCATTCTGTCACCAGAGACTATTGCTCAGGCCACCGGGATACCAAATATAGGAGAGGAATGGAACAAACGTCAGTAGTTAGAGAAATTCCACTATGAGCCATACATCAAACCTGGGTATATGACGCACCTAAGCAGGGTTTCTCCTTTCAGATTCCTGAGGGATGAGTTTGCACCATTGATGAAACTCATCATTCGGTATTTCAGTTGCGAGGGCAGATTCTCGCGTCTCTATGCGTACCATGTCCGTTTGTTGATGCATTTCACGAGGGTACGTATGATGAACATTCTATACTTCATGTATCACAACATAGAGAGGATGATGATTTTTGTACAGAAGAAGACCCCGGCATAGCAACATGGAAGTATATATCATTACGCGCTAATCAAGATCGTAGTGGTACATCAGTTGACACAGCAGGGCATTACTTGGGAGGATTTCATCTCATGTGACTTCTTCACAGCACCACAGCCGCTTCCCGAGGTAATTCATGATGAGGGGGAGCCTTCACACTAGCCTGACATTCCTGAGATAGAGCATATAAGTGCTCCATTGTATGTGACATACCAGCGAGGCCACAAGGCCTTATTTGCAGCTACACGATTAGTACTATCTCCACCCGGGGTGGAAGAGGCTTCGTTGACTCCATCAGCAGAGCGAGTATTATCTCCACATGATGTGGAAGGGGTCTCGCCTTCTTCTTCAGCATAGGTATAGATCCAGGACAGAGGCAAGAGGCCTATGCATGATGAGGTCCCTTCAGGAGGCTGGGACACTGATTTCACGATCATTGATGTTAATGCGAGCTCTCCTAGTTCAAAGCCGAAGGAGATCATCCAGGAGAAAAAGGCTGAGAATGACACGCTGAAAGAGAAATTGTAGATGGCTCAGTGGGTGATAAACTACCTGGAGCAGTGTAACAAACAGCTAGAGGATGAGCATACACTTTATGAGCTGCGGCGAATTCGTGAGGATCGACAATTGGCCCGAAAGAGACCTGGTGATATGACACCGGCTGATCGAGAGTCTTGCCTCATGCATGTTAAAATTCATTTGGAGAAATTTTTGGCAAAGGAAAATAGAGACAAAGACATGCTTCGTCACATGAAAGGTCATTATTGGGCTCGCATGCATGTCTGCAAGGCAAAAATGAAGATTCTGAAGAGGAGGTTGAGCAGAGAACTAAAACGGCGGAAAAGGCCTGATCCACTCAGGATTTTGGCCGAGGATTTGTTGGCTGGACATGATACATGATGAAGGGTCTTCACTCCAAATTTGAGCAAATTCGGAGAAATTTTTGTCATTTTGAAATATTTTGGCCTAAAAACAGATTTTTCAGCTATACGAGTAGTGTGTCGACGCGCTCGCTTTTGATTGGGACACTCGCTGAAGGAAAAATTTATATTTTTGGGTTTTTCATGGTAAGTTATGCATTCTCAAGTATTTCCGAAGCATTTCATCAAGTTTTGGATGATCAAAAGGCCCAAAAACACCATGAAAACCACCTTGTTGCCACCTTTTGCACCAGCAGGAAGTACTTCTGGGAGAATGAAGTTTTGGAGGGGAAAATGAGCTCAAAATTTGGAAATTCCACTTGGATTGGATAGCCAACATCTAGTGCTTTCCAACGAGCTATCATGAGCTCAATTTGGATGCCAGGAAGTGCCCCAAAATCAGGCTGAAAGACGCGCTACACACATGGCTCAAGCGCGCTACGCATATGGATTTTTGGTCAATTTTTCACCTTCCAGCTCAGAAATTCGGCCAGTTGAACCAGTTTTGCTTGTGGATGAAATTTTTGAGTTATCATGATGTAAATTGATGGTTGGCATGTAATTGACTCAATTTTACCTATTCTATATGATTCACTCCTATAAAAGTAAAAATCAAATGTAAGAATCAGTTTCCTCCCTTTTAGAGGTAAGTTGTTTAGATGCCTATATTCTAGCTCCTTGTTTAGAATTAGTTGGAACTGCTCCTAGAAGGAGGAATTCGACCCCTAGAGGTGTGGGAAGGGGTTAGGAGGTCTATATGATGTAATTTTTGAGACATTCTACAAGTTGGACCCTTGGGAAAGATTTTGGCACACTATTGTACATATTTTTCATATTTTGGCTAAGGAAAGATCAGAGGTTTTGCAGCACCTATTGGGATTCTTGTGGCTTTCAGCTCTTGATGGTTTTTTCTCTAAGTTTATTGTAATTTATTTCATGTTTAATGTATGGCATTCCCTTCTTATGCTTCTGAACCTAAATGAATGAGTAAATGAGGTTGAATCCATTGATTTCAGTGCTCTGTCTTTGAATTTGTTTAGTTTTACATGTTTTCGCCTGTTTGGAGAGGATCCATGTTCTCCCTTGCTCTCTTCAGCTCCTTTTCGTTCTAATACATCCATACACTTAATAAAAAAGCATTAAGACTATTTCCTACCTCGCCCCAACTCGAATTCTACAAAGATCTGGCCTTATCCCCAGACCCAAAATTGTTTTTTCCCATTTCTCCAACAAAATCCCAAAAAATCAAAATCAAAATTTCCTATCTCTTTCCTAGCCTAAAATCAGTTCCCATTCTAGAGTCATCTCGCACCCTATTGCTCATTTTATCGAGATTGACTGGAGAGAGCCCTCTCCTGTCCTCGTAGGGCTAGCTACAAGGTTGAGCGTGGTTTGATGTAGCCTTGAGTTTTACCTTATTTCAGCCTAAGGTAGATTTGAGCGCTAACAGGTGCGATGCATCTCACTTGCTTAGTGTAAAAAGTGTGATGCATACTGGAAAGCCCTTCTGTAGGGTAAGATGGGCGAGAGTAGAAAAATGGCAGAGACATTTTGCAAGGTGGATGATCATGGAATCTTCCAGAAACTTCTCCTGTGACACTTGCCTCTCTGAATTCGCCCAGGGATGAGGAAGAGATCATCAATCTCCAAGTGGAATCAAGAGCTATCAGAGAGAGGACACTAATCAAAATCCCAGAAGCTGACTCACACCTCTGCAAATATCTATATATGGATCCCTCATCCCAAAGATCCAGAGGAGAGAGGCTGGAATCTTGTATCTTGTAAGGAAGTGTTGTTGGTTTCTTGTGAGATGTCATAGTGTTGGGTGATCTAAGCTTTTCATGGGGTGAAGAAGGGATTTCATGCTAAGAGGATGACGTTGGGTCAGAACAATGGGTTGTAATCCTCTTTGCTATTCTTGATATTAATAAAGCTATTCAAGTTTTCCTCCACATTCTTGTATGTTTGATGATATATGCATTTGTGTGGTCAATATATATCTGGTCCTATATTGTTTATGATTATAGATCTTTGTTCTTCGATAGTATTATGCATCTTTGATTCCACAGGTGCTCTTTGAAGCTAGGTAAACGAAGAAGGAGCGGAAAAGATCTGTCAGAAGGGAGAGGAACCAAGAAAGGAACCAAGTGCAAGACTGAGGTTGGTGTCCTTTGTTCCCCTCTTATCTACTTCTCATAAAGGAAAGAAAAAGTAGTTTTGGTTTGTTTGTTTCTGAGATAGCTACCTGTCTTAGTGGGACTAGCAACTCCGAGTGGACACTAGATTTCCCGATAACATCCACCGCTGCTATTACTCCGTCGGTGTTGTTGCTCCACTATTGTTGTTACTCCGTCAGTGTTGTTACTTCGTCGTTGTTGTTACTCCCTCGTTGTTGTTACTCCATTGGTGTTGTTACTCTGTGGTTGCTATTACTCCACTGTGCTGTTACTCCACCGATGCTATTACTCTGTTATTATCATTACTCCACAGGTTATCTTTGCTTCTACTCCACCGTCAGGTAGGTCTCCAGGTATGCCTTCATTGACTCTTATGGATTTAATTAAAATATTCCAAAAAGAGACTAGTACGTGCCATGGACAGCCGCATTAAGTTTGGGGGGGGGTGGGAGGGGGGGGGGGTGTCTCGTCATAAAGAAATGACGGAATAACCTAAAATTGTAATCATATCACATCATTACCAAATCCAATGAAAACAGAAACCAAAAAAATTGTGCAATTTTCTAATCATGATTCCCACGCATTGGAATTTGAAATCGTACACCAAGAACTTTACCGGTCATTTCCCCAGTACATTGTATTCCATTTCCATATCATTCACCTGTACTACCACACCCTGCCATTAATTACTATGTTTTTCAAGGCGTACCAGTCATTATTATCATCCTTTCACCCCACGGCTACCATGCTAATAATATTGTCATCATCAGTTGGGTTGCTGTTACTCTCCCCCTACCAACCGACTATACCCATCATGTTGATCCAGTTCTTACAACGATGGGTGGGTTGGCTATGCGCCATGAGCCAGAGGGCACGACAATGGTCAGAAATAATCCAAAGTATGGCAGGTCTTCGAAAATGTAGGATGAAGTATTTATTTTGACAAGTTGCAAGGATTTAACAAGGCAATTGTGATTGAATTTGCACTTAATTTAGAAGAAGAGAGTTCTTGGGTTTGGGGGATAGAAATCCCGTTACAGAAGAAATCATTGCAGAGGCCAATGGGCTACCCTAGCAAGGGCAGAAATGGTTTTCATGAAGAATTTCCCTTCCGGAGTTCCCCGAAGCATTCTTACAGGCTGGAGAAAATGTTATTTAGAAGGGCCAGGGGTACGACCGAAAATCATTACCACACCCATGGGGTGAGGTAGCAGGTTTTGTAATGAGATATATAACCTGCGAGGGAGGTATACCACCATGTTTAAATACCATTTCAGAATATTGGCTCACCTCCGGTTCCCACATGTGGAAGCCTTCTCATTGAATATGCCTTTCTTCCTGTTAAGAAGTCTCCAACTGATGGTGCACTTTACTCAGTGTTCGCCTCAAGTGGTAGCAGTCATTACCAACCATGGCTTGGTCTGGATGCTAGTCATGCATGCAATTGGTTGATTTCAAATCCCATGGGAAACATTCCGGGATTCTACAGAGGAAGAAATAACAGCTACTAGACTATTAGAGAGGAAGAGATGGAAGCGATGGAGGAAGGAACCGGAGCAGAGGATGAATACATAGATCAAGAGGAACCAGAGAAAATGGGGATGGGACTTGAAGAGCAGGAACATAATCAGGAGCGTGAACTAGGGAGGGCAGTCGAGGCTGCTCCACAAGAACCAACCTTGACCTCGAAACCAATGGAAGAAGAAGTGTTGTAGCAAGGGGCCAATATAGAAATGGCCACTAGCACCACGACCCAAGCTGTCCTTCAAGAATCAACCTTGATTATAGAACCAGTAGAGAAAATCAGTAGCACTATAATAAGTGAAGAGGGACCACATCAAGCTGAAGTGGAGTAATTCATTAATATTGCAGATGGGGGTGTCCTACAAGAAGCACCCTCGACCATAGAACCAATGGAGGAAGAACCAGAACGAGAAGGGCTCGAAGCTGAAAGAACTATGGGGCCAATAGAAGAAGATGATAGGGGTTTAATGGATGGAATTGATGTGATTATGCAATAATCCATCTGGATCAATGTCGTGCTGGAAGAAACAACGCCAGCATCATCTATTCAAGAAATGTTGGACATGGAAGGTGGTATCCCACACGAACCACCATCAACCTATCTGACTTTGGAGACCACAGAGGAATTAAATGTCAGGATTGACACTGTTCCACAGGAACAAGGGTCAACCTCGGGACAAGGGACTGCACAAGCAGGGGTTTTAACCTGGAGTGGAGACACTGCAGACAGAGGGAAAGAGCCTGAGACCACAACTATGGCCGAGATAGATCAGGTAGGAGAATTCTTTTGATTTTCCTCTTAATTCTCCATTCTAAAAGGGGTGAGGGTGTCTCGCGCTGCCTGACATACACAAGAGGAGGTGGCCATCCCGCCGATTTTGAAATATGATGGGTCAAAGAAGGGACTAGCTACCACAAGCTTGTTGGCAACAAATCCCTACAAAGACCTTTCTCAAGAACCCAGAACAGAGGAAGAGGCAGATGTCTTTGAAATGAGGGAACCTGGAAGGGAAAATTTGGCTGAACCACCAATGGACATTCACCAAGTGAGCCCGCCACCTGTCGAGATAGCTTCACAACAGGGTGAGGTAGGATATAATAAGGAGATGGCTGCTCCTCAAGAAGAGAAACCAAACAAAGAATCCCCGTTGAGTAACCCTATGGATACTCCCTCGGGTAAATCACCACTTGTCAAACTAGCTGTAGTACCAAATGAGGTGGTGGTTAAACAAGAATGGTTGGAGTTGTGTGAACAACGAAGGTTGCCTATGAAGCAGAAATATTAGCTTTAGTTTAAAGAAACAATGCAACTCAAAATAGAGATTAAGAAGCTGAGGAAACAGATGCACCGGATGAAGAACCAAGTGAAGAAATATAAGCGGTGGGCTAAGAAGCCCAAAACCATGACAACCGAAGCAGAGACGCAAGTTGATGAAGTGGAAACAACTTCTGTTGCCACTCAAATAAACCCCGTAAAATTTTTGTTTGAATGCCATGAGTTTTCTTTGTCGGTTGAGGTATAGACCTGAAAATCCACCGTGATGTGATATCAAAATGAAGCTAAGAAAGCCCAAGAGCGAGCATCCATGACTATCTTTGGATATGTAGAGCACATTGATATAATGTGACTAAGGCATGAAAAGCAGGTGGATGACAAAGTCGGTGTGCAATATGGCGAAGTAACACATCATTTTGAGGGAAACATCAAATAAAACTCTAAAACTCTGGCAATGCATCAGGTGGTGACGATGGAGGGTAGCCCAAACAGATGGCCACCATTAAAGTAAAGTAGGCCAAATTAGGCCTCTGCCTCGAAGACAAATAAAAACACCTTCCAAGCGCACATTCCAGAAAAGATAATGCCAAACTCCATATATCTGCAGAGCATCCATCATACTTTCCATAGTACCCATCAAGATCGAACCTTTCAGGACGCATATAAGCATAAGTGCCCACGAAGGAATTGCATTGGGCCAAAGTGTGCGAAAACATAGTGCTGACACCAAAATCAACAACATTGACTTCTCTTCTCTTATTGATCAACAAATTGGAGGGCTTTATATCACCGTAAAAAAAAAAATAAAAAATAA
The DNA here is from genome assembly GCA_000404065.3 of Pinus taeda. Lineage (NCBI taxonomy): Eukaryota > Viridiplantae > Streptophyta > Pinopsida > Pinales > Pinaceae > Pinus > Pinus taeda. The sequence goes on along the minus strand of APFE031566910.1, from coordinate 51,819 downwards.
AAAATAAAAAATAAAAAATAAATAAATATAAAATGAAAATGATAAATAATAAATAAATAAAATAAAAATAAATAATAAATAAAAAAATAAATATAATAAAAAAAAAAAATAAAAAAAAATAAAATAAAATAAATAAATAAAGATAATTAAATAAATAAAATAAAAATAAAATAAAAATAAAAATATAAATAAATAAAAAAATAAAAAAAATCTTGATGCAAGCCCTTGAGCACCTGCCTGGGAACCTCAGCCAAACAGTGTTTTGGGATTTTCTTGTGGGCTTGAAGAACCCACGCAAGGGTTCCACTATCCATGTAGTCCAATGCAAAAGAGATCTCTCCTCCTCGATTAAATATGCCATAACATTGTACGATGTGTGGAGAAGTATCTCGAATATGCCATAACATTGCACAATGTGTGGAGAATTCGCCCTTCATAGAATCTCCATTTTCCTCATTATTTGCTTTTGGATAGCAAGCTCATGCTTTTCCTGAATGATTTTCATTGCTAGTTTGACTACATGTGAATCTTACTACATTCATCATTTAAACATATTCGTTAACCCAAAGATTTGAGATTAATTAAAATCTTTTTTAATGAGAATTTACCAACTGATCACAAGAATGTACTCAAAAACCCCATCTGCAAAAATCCATTCATTGTTTCAAAAGGACTAAACCTAGAATGCTCAATTATAGGCAACAAGTCACTTCCCATCAAGAAGATGGGAGAGATTGGTGCGGATTTCTATACCAGCAACCTCTACAATTGGTTTTTCTGCCCTCCCTATGTGGCATTTCTTTATTGCCGACGCATGTTCCATCCTATTATGCATCATCCAATTGTTTCTCATGAATTTGGAAATGGATTACTGGTAGAGTTTGCTTGGGTTGGTACTAGAGACTACAGTGCGCAGCTTTGTGTGCCTTCTGCTTTGGAGTTCACAAAAATGTTTGAGGGTGGCATTAATTCTATGAGGTAGAAGAATCATGAGAAGGTAGTTGCTATAGGGGAAATGCTAACTAAGGCCTGGGAACCCAGTTGGGGACATCTCCAGAATTATGCTCATCTATGGTGATGGTTGCTTTACCAAATTGTTTGGAGGTTTCATCAGACCAAGACGCCTTAAATTTAAGGTCTCATATAAGGAAGGATTTTGCTGTAGAGGTTCCAATTTATTACAGGGCATCAAAGACATATTTTCTTTCAAATAGAGAACCAAGTTTCAAAGCTTATGCAAGAATCTCTCATCAAATTTACAATACTTTAGATGACTATTTGAATTTGAAATTTGTTATACTTCATATTGTAGCAGAGGCTTCTCATAGCAAACTATATCGTTCATGCCCAATTTGTGCATCAACAAAAACCATATTCACTAATGTCCTCATAGATGAAATCACACACAAAAAACAAAGAAAAATAAAAACTTGCCTTTAACCACTTGAGAGAAGAAAATATTTCAATGTTTGTCGAAAAATGCCTGCTACCAGCCTTTACCTATCACAGGTCAAGCCACAATTTATGTAAACCACCAAATTGCTAGAATCCCAGTGATCCAACAGAAATTGAACACCAAAAACCTTGGAATGACTAGCTACAAATATCTGCCATAAATCTCTAATCTGGGTGTCACTAACCAGGCCAAAGCTCCGAGGATCTTGCCACAAGACAAACAATACAAATCTCTCAAATCATTTAAAATCAAATACCTTCCCTCGAAAGGATTACCCTCCATTTTCTATTGTACAAAGATTAAAATTACGACTTGGTCAGTGTGATAATCTATAACCCTAGGGGAACTCCATGCAACCATGAATACAATTAAGCAGGGAAAACAATAACCTAAATGTTGAGTAAACCCATTAAATTCTTCGAGCAGTTCAAAGGAGAAAGACTTACCTGGAAAGAAAGTACATGACTAAGTAGTTGTGTGCAGCAAGGTTATGTAAAAAGTTGAGACTCGTCACTGATGGTTTACCTTAACAAAACAAAGCATACGAAGGCTCTGTCAATGAAACCGAGGGTTTCTAAAAAAACATAAATGAATAATCACAAGGAAAAGATAAAAAATACCAAATGTAACAAATTACCTAGCCAAAGGAATAAACGCCTTGTGCGTTCTGGCACTGAAAGAGAATTTTCACACGAGTCATAGAAAATAGGACATTTTATCTATGAAAAGTATGCATTTATAGCCAATTTACAGAAAATGCACTTTGAAAAGGAATAATGAAAAAAAGAGCATCCCAGGTGAGGAGAAAATGACCATATCGAGAGTCAACAAATAATTTCAAAATGGAGCTTTAGGTCTAAGAGATTGGGGTGTGGATATTCAGTCCTTGTGCATTAAATTTCGCTAACAGTTTGATACCACCAGTTGGGAAATCTAGCTCCATGTTGAAAGTTGCATACATAGAGCAATTCGGTGTTAACCATTGCAAAATTGGAGCAGTTCAGTGTTAAGCATTGCAGAAATGGAGAAATAGAGAAACCGTAATAGGGTAGTTGGGAAATCTAACTCCGTGTTAAGTATTGCAGAAATGGAGTAGTTCAATGTGTAAGTAAAATAGAGAAACCAAAACAGGGTAGGTGGTTACCTCGTTACCCTAACTACCAAGGGAATCATCCGACGACAAGAATTTTTTTAATTGTCTAACAAGTCATCGGAGGGTGCAGGAAGGTACACGTGGCAGTGGAGGGAGTTCTTTTCAGAGGGGAAAGCCTTACGGCGTAATTATTTAAGCATATATTATTTTATATATTTTTATATTTAATATTGTTAATGTTATTATAAACCCTCAAGGTAGTGGATATAAATTAATTGATATCAATTTTATAATAAGTAATGGTCTTATATTTCAAATTACTAAAATTAAAAAAAAAAATTCATAAAATTTAACTAAATATATTTTTATTATTATTATTGATATAAAGTTAATATATGTAAATAAGTTTTGTTATAGTATAATGGTTTATCAATACCACATGTCTAAAAAAAGTACAACTTGATTCATATGGGATTTCTTCATATGACATTTTGTTTATTAATTAATTTAATTAAAAATGGAAAAAAGAGCATAATGACATTGGAGATAAATCTCAGAGTTTAATTTGTGAATACTAATATGAATATTCTAGAATATCTTTGGAGATTAAATCCATACTATCCACCTAATAATTTTAATAATTAAATTAAAATTATAAAAGCCTCATCTCACATGACATCACTACTTCACATGACGTTGTTTTCAAACTCTAGTAGGTTGCAAGCATCATCAGGCGGCTTAAAAGCAGGGATATTAGTTTTATCAAGGGTGGAAAGAGCTAGTTATATGTGTATTTGCAAGTAGTAAATTGTTCTCTCTAGCGTTTGTTTCTTTTGACCCTCAAGGACCAACAATTTTTCTACTCGACTGAAGACCCACGTGAATGTGCATGTTCTGAGATCAAGATGCCAACCCAAAGATCCAACATACAAATCAAGATCTACTCTATAGGCAACATATCTACCCACAAAGAGTGGTTGTAGTGTCAGACACTTTTTGACTCCAAATCTGAAAAGGAATGTGAGATTTGGTATGATGGGACCCCAAATTGAGGAGGATTCATGGACTTCAAACAAGAAAAGGTCAATAATACATGAAGAACTAGCTCTTCCTTCTAGATCTGAAATGATTGGAAGAAAAGTGGTCATTTCAACATTCTTTGTGAGGAATATTTTTCTTGATTTGGGGGTTTCATTCCTTAAACACCTAATATGATTAGATCTAAGTGAAGATATATTACCTCTAGATCGGTTTGTTAACGGATCTCCTCTTTGGCATTTAGATCCATATCTAGACAAAAACCAGAAAGAAAGATAAAAATACCAAATATTTGTCAAGAATTAAATGGGGAGGCCACAATCCATTGGATCCAAGGCATGGATCTGGTGGAACAACTAAATCCAAGCATCCAAAATGATTGGAGGTTACCAATAACACATCAAGTATTGATATATGAAGGAAAACTGCTTCAAGACTCTCTCCAACTGAAATGTTATTGTGTGGCGAAGGATTCTACCATGATTTTAAATTTAAGAAAGTGGGGGGGTTCTAAGACCTTCAGAAACACTAATAAAAATCATGGAAACCCTAATGGATTTATCTCATTCAATGATGCACTTAAAGAGAATACTATCGCTCCAGCTGATCAGGGAAAAAATATGCTAATACCTTACATTCTCGAACATATGGGAAAGGTATTGTTATGGAAATAAAAACCCTAGAAGTAAAATCATACTTTTTTTATCTACAATTTAAGGCATTAATATGTCACTTTAATTATTTATGGTAGAGACCTAAAGACTTAGATCAGTGGGTGTATTGTTCTTGGACAACAAATTGTGACCTCTACCTATGCTCTAAAGGCTTCTCCATATTACAATTTGATACACAACAAGATATGAAAAAAGTTATAATCAAAGGGCCATGGTTTTAGGATAGATTCGATCTCTTTGTTACCCCATGGTTCCTAGATTTTGATGCAATAAGCATGGTGGTAACAACGACATTGGTTTGGGTGAGATTGTCAAACCTCCCTCTTCCTTTTTTCCACCATAAAGTCTTGGAGGATATTGGAAATATTTTGGGCAAATTCAAAAAAAAGGATTTGGACAAAACAACAAAAATAATCTTTACATTTTCTAGGATATGTGTAGAAATTGATCTTAGCAAGGTTCATCTTGATCAAATTCTTTTAGAACATGAAAAATTTGAAAGGGTGTAGGTGTTAGATTATGAGAATATGACATTCAGATGTTGAACTTATTTTCAAACAAGTCACTTGAGGAATACTTGCCCACAAGCAAAAAGGTCCCCATGAAAGAAAATGAGGAAGCCCCTAAGCCAAGGGAATGGAAATTTCTTGACACTTTAGACGATGAAAAAGAAGATCCCAAGGAAAATATTCCAAATACGAAAGCACAGACACAACCTAACATCCAATCAAATGGTGGAGTGGAGGATTAGTCAAGAACAATGACCCTTAGCCAAAAGGGTACTAAATCAATAGGGACCATAGTATCAAAGTAGCATAAAGTGGAAACACCCACTAAAAAGGAAGGTATGTGGCATAAAGAGAATCCATGTATCTAATAGCTCTAACTCAGATAAAGAAGCCCTTGTAAAGGCATATGGAAATCAACTAGCAATAGTAACGACCTCTCTCAATCAAGGAGTTTGGAAAAAGGTGGAGAAAAGGGACGGAAAAAGGAGGAAGCTAAGTGATTTTTATCACTCAGCCCAAACAAATTTATGCAATTTTTTTACGATCTCTTCTTCTTCGTGTACATCAGCCAAAATGTTGACATGATCGAATGTTTTTAAGTATTTGTAGAATATAATTTTATTCCTTCTTTTATTATTTTTTTTTCCAAGTTGTTTGAGTTCTCTAGATATTACATAAGGCTTGACCCGTGGATGAAGAAATCGTGACCCAAGGGCATCTAAGTTGTCAAAATCGCTCGGGGATCGCACCCTTCCTGGGCCACTCCAACCCATAATATGGATGGATTTTTTCCCATGGAGTTTCGAACAGGTGATCTTCACATCACGAAGTGACTTAATAATGCATCCCATCAACATCTATTCTATGTTGCATGGGCTTGTTCTTTGCTTTTTAAGTTGAATAAAATTACAATTTTTGTTCAGAACAATATATTATATTTGATAATACTAAATATTTATATATTTAAAATAATATTATATTTAATAATTGCCTATTCATTGTTATATATTATATATATATATCATATATATATTATATATATATATATATATATAATATATATATATATATTATATATATTGTATGGTTATATATAGATAGTTTAATGTTAAATAACAATTTTGTTTTTTTTGGGTGATTGGGTGCAATTGTGATATAGAAGGATATTGACTATTGCACCCAATCACCCAAAATAAACAAAATTGTTTATTACAACATTAAATATCTACATATAATCCATACAATAGATATCTATATATATATAGTATGGATTATATGTAGATATTTGATGTTACAATAAACAATTTTGTTTATTTTGGGTGATTGGGTGCAATAGTCAATATCCTTCTCATTCAAATTCAAATATTGTAAAGTAGCATCTTTAGTTTTTGAAATGAGTAATCTCTAGGCGCGACTCTTAAATAGAATATAAACATGACACTGAATGTTGTACATTCCTCACTCTTAAATTTTGATTGAGATGAAGTAGATTTCTTTCTGTTGACCAATTCGCTTATATATCTATATCTTATATATATATTAATATATATGGATGTGGTGGTGTGTGTGTGTGTGTGTTAATTCATAGTATTGTAAAGTAGCATCTTTAGTTTGAAACAAGTAATCTATGGTGCACTCGTTTAAATTAAGAATATACATGACACTGACATTGGTGTCAAACATCCTCACTCTTAAATGTTGGATTTTGAGATGAAAGTTAGATTTCTTTCTTTGAACAATCTGCACTATATATATAATCAATGCCTAAAATTTTAACTCTTAACAAAACATAAACATATTTATATAATTATAAAATTGAAAATCCTATATATTAGTAGATTTCTTTCTTTGAACAATCTGCACTACTTATATATATATATATATATATAATATTATATTAGTATAATATATATATATTTATCACATGGCTTATAATTTTAAACTCTTAACAAAACAAAACATATATATATATAGATATATATAATTATAAAATGAAAATTTTATATATTTATATTTAATTTCAAAAAATATTATCCCAACTATAATATTAATAGAAGTTTAGAATAGTATTATTAATAATTAAATATTATTACTCTAGTATAGTAATAAAAGTGTATTTGAAAATAAAACATTAAAAATATAATGCATATTTATTATTGCTAGAATAATATAGTCTTAGTGTTGGAATCACAATTGTCATTACACCAAAACTTGCAAGTGTTAGTGGACGCACATCGCTAGAGTTAACAGATTCTTGAGAGGCAGTTAAGCACATGTCGTGAAACACATGAGAATTGTTATATTATTCAATGCCCAACAATACCCTCCAGCACAAGCCAAGGGTGTTTTCAACTCAAGACCTTTATCTCTAACACCACTTGTCGGAATCATGATTGTCATTACACCAAAACCCACAAGTGTTAGTAAGCAGACACATCACTATAGTTAATGGATTCTCGAGATGTGGTTAAGCCAATATTGTGAAACACATGATAAGTGATGAATTATTTAGTACCAACAAATAAAAGTATTTTAAAAAATATAATGCATATATATTTTATTGTTTTTTTTATATTATATCTATTTTTTTATAATGAATAGTTGTATCGTGTAATGTAATTGAACAATTGTGGTGTCACATTGTGTAATTTTTATATATAAAAAATTATATTGATTAATGGTAGAATATGTTAAGTATATTTAATTTTTGTTGGTTATGTTTGAAAGGTTTTATTGGCTATGGTTAAATTTGGTTGATCATGTTTTATTCGCTATAATTGATCGTGTTCAATTATGTTTGATTATTATTCACTTTGGTTAGACATGGTCACTTATGTGTGACTATGTTTCACTATGAATAATTTTGATCAACCATGGTCAACTATGGTTGACTATGTTGAAAATTATTGTCTATGATTTATCATGAGTGACCATGTTGACTATGCTAAACTGTCTTGATTATGACTAGTAGTGGATGACTATGGTTGACCATGTTTTATTATGTTTATCTTTGGCTTATCATGGTTGTCTATGTTTTATACTTGGTTTTATTATGGTTGACCATGGTCTTCAATTGTTGAACATGGCTAACCATAATTGACCATGGTCAACTTTAGTTGAGTATGGTAGATTTTAGTTTATTATGGTTGAATATGATCAACTTTTAGTTGACTTTGTGATCTAAATTTAAATGGGAACGCAATAATTTATAGATATAACCATAAATACAAATATGCAGCAGAAATAACACTTAATTTCATTAATATCGAATACTGAAATATGCTTACAAACAGAATGGAAATAATACTAGCTCGGGCGATGGTAGCTTATCTCTAAGAATAGATGTGGCAGCTACATGCCTTTGAACTGTGTTACAATGAGGCTCACTGGCCTATTTATTATTGAAAAACATGTGAAAACCCTAACCCCAGGAGATGTAACACCAAGATTTTATGGGCCCCGTTGGGGTTAGTTTGGTAGCCAACTTCCCGGGGTCATAACTTGGTCATATTATCTCTGTTTGGTGTGTACGGTACCTTGTTGGAAAGGTCTCTCCAAGTATTACAGGTTTTTCTATAGGCCCTTGCCTATGGATATGGGCCTGTAGTGGACCTCAAAAAAAAGTCGTTTAGGGGGTCAAAACTGCTTCAAAATTTCAGGACCCAAAAAACTACTCAAAATAGTAAATGTTGAAATAAACAAGGAAACAAAAGAAACTAATTGGAGATCTAGGTGGGATAGGTGGGTGGCCACCAATATCCACCTGAATCATTTCTCCCCCCTTAAGAAGAAATGGTCCCCATTGTGTGCAAAGCCTCCATGAGGTGAGGAAAATTATGTTGAACCTAGTCCATGGTGAGCCACTTACCTTGGTGCAGGAGTTGGCTAGCTTTGACACCCTGATATAGTTGGATCTTTTATTGGTGGGTGTTCTTGACCTGCGTGTCCATAATCTGATCAATTGTGTCTTGTTCCATGCAATCTAGGTTTAACTCTATTAGTGTGAGTTGTTCTACAATGTTTGATGTGTCCAGCAATGGTAGTCAATATGGTCGAAGGCAGACCACATTGAACATTAGGTGTAAGCCAAGGAACCTGGGAATGTTGAGCTAAAAATCATTGTCTCCCACAGCCTTGGTAATGGTGTAAGGACCATATTGGAGTGGTATGAGCTTACGATGGGCTTCGGTAAGGCGTTCTGTCTATAAATGCAACTAGACTTTGTCACCCACCTGAAACTTGTGTGGCACTCGATATTGATCATATCGTTGCTTCTACTTGGAATTTGACTTCTCCAAGATGTCATGAACATGCTGGCAGATGTGTTGGATGCGTACAATAAATCTGGTTTTATCAACCTCAGACAATACATATGTGGATTCTATCTGCGTAATCGCATGAGGCATGGAAACATCAATCGAACACAATGGTTGAAATCCTAGACCCACTTGAAAGGGACTAGAACCAATCGAGCTATGGAGAGTTATATTATAACTGTATTGCACATATGGAAGACTTTCATCCCAGATTTGAGGATGCTTGGAGTTGTACATGCGAAGTATGTGCACTATCATCCTATTGATGACCTCCATCTGGCCATTAGTCTAGGGATGGAAAGCAGTTGATTTGGTGAGCTTGGTGGCCAATAGTGTTCGGAGGCTTGACTAGAATTTGCTAAGGAACATGCTATCCTGATTTGATATAATGGTCTACGGGATCCCAAAATATACCATTCAAAGAAGTGTTTGGTAGTGTCCTTTGTTGTGATACTCTTCTTACAAGCCGCCAATATAGCCATCTTAGAAAAAAATTCCATGACCACAAATACATAGTCATTACCATGCTTGGTAGAAGGGAGGCCAAACATATAGTCCATGGAGATGGATTCCGATGGCTGGATGGGAGGAGGCAGAAGAGTGTATAGGCCTTGCTTCTTGATGGTTGTCTTGGAGATGGTGCAGGCAGTGTAGGATCTAATCTATTTCCCAACATCCAGTTGGAGTTTGGGCCGATAAAAACACTTTTGTAGTAACAAACATAGTTTTCTCCACACCAAAGTGTCCTCCTACCCAACTGTAGTGCACCTCCCAAATAAGCTTGGCACGCTCGCTTGATGGAACACAAAGGTGGCCCAAGTAGCATAATAATGCGTCTTAGAGATGAAAATCAAAAACTTTCTTTCCAGCTACTAGCATCTAGTATGTCGAGGCCAACTCTGGATCATTTTTCTACAGTTACGACCATCCAGAGGTCTCGTGACCACAAGAGTGGAGAACAGTAATTAGTGTTGCAACTGGGGGTCAGCTGAGGCAGTCCGCAACATGATTGGTGCTACCCTTTTGTATTTAATGTTAAGGTGGAATTTTTTCAAATATGTAGACCACTTCTGATGGCAATTGTTATGCAACTTCCCCTATGTTTGTATAATCTTAAGAGGTTAGTGATCAGTGTGGATGACTGTCTCCTTCCCCAGAATGTAGTGATTCCATTGTCGGCAAGCCTGCACGATGGAATATATCTCTTTAACATAGTTGGGGTACTTTTAAATTGTATCGGAAAGTGTCTCACTATGATAGGCCATTGGATGCCCATGTTGGGTGAGGACTGCACCAATAGCATAGTCTAAGGCATATGTATCGATTTCAAATGGTTGTTGCAGGCCTAGAAATGTGAGTACTGGTGCAGAGCAGGTGGTGCTTCAACTCAATGAATGCCTTCTTTTGGGACTCTGGCCAGGAAACTTTTTCTTTCACCACACCCTTAGTAATATGATTCAAAGGCCAAGTGATATGGGACTTAGGAGAATCCCAACAAGAACCTTTGATAGAAATTTACAAGGCCCAAAAATTTGCGAAGCTCCGTTAGAGTCGACGGGGTTGGCCAGTCCCGAATGACTTGGATCTTGGCTAGATCCACATGCACGCCATGCTCATCTATGATGTAATCCAAGTATTGGACTTGGCTCATGCCAAAGGTGCATTTCTCCAAGTTGGCACACAGTTTGTGTTGTCGAAGGGTTTGAAGGACCTGTCGAATATGTAGCATGTGTTCTTCCCAACTCTTGTTGAAGATGAGGATGTCGTCCAAATAAACCACCACGAACGAGTTGGTGAAGGATCACAAGATGTCATGCATTAGCCTCATAAAAGTAGCAGTGGCGTATGACAACCTGAAAGGCATAACCAACCATTCAAAAAGGCCTTCCTCAGATTTAAAGGTGGTCTTCCATACATCTATGGGCTCTATTGGAACCTGGTGATAACCAAACTTCAGATAGATCTTTCTGAAATACTCGGCCCCCTTGAGTTGGTCCAGCAGGTTATCAATCCATGGGATTGGATACATGTTCTTAACAATGATTTTGTTTAGTTCCCAATAATCAATACAGAGCCTCCAGGTCCCATCCTTATTATGTACAAGTACAATCGAGCTCCCACAAGGTGAGGAACTCGGTCAGATGTTCCCTCTCTATAGAAACTCCCAGATTTTCCACTTGATCTCTTCATTTTCCAGAATGGAGTAGTGATATATCAGCCCATTTGGTAGAGGTGCTTCGAGACTCAAATCAATTGAATGCTTGACCTCACAATGCAAGGGTACCCCTGCGGGTGAGGATAATATGTCTATGTATTCTTCCACAACTGTATCCACCTACATCTGTTGCTTAGAGGAACCCTTCCCCGGGGCCATGGTTGTGACTACTGGTGAGCTCTAGTATTACAGCAATGATGCTGCAACTCCTGGGACTCCCTTCTTTACTTTTATCAACCTAGTTGTTCGTAACAAACTTGGAAGCGACAGTGCTATATGCACAAGTACTAGCTCTTGCCGCAGACTGTCACTTGATTAGTTGGCACAAGTCTGCTAGGAGCTTAAGCCAACTTCTATGAGCTCTTAGAATAAGCTTTTAACTGTGATGGATGGAAGCTAACTCAAAATAGGCTAGTCTACTTGCAAAAAGAAGCTGAAAGCTAAAAGGAAATGCAAACCCTAACAAACCCTAGTTTTACCAGCTAACACTACTGGTGCAAGAAAAGAGATGAAAGCTGTGGAAATAAATGTCATTGGATCTTGGAAATGAAAAATGCATGTGAATAAGCTACTTCTAAATGAAAATATGGAAAGAACATCTTTTTACATTTTTGAGTAATTTTGCAGAATTATTATGCATGTGCTTTAACGATTTTTTACTGTGCAAAGGTTGATTGGAAAAAGGAAATGGAGTGGGTTCTTGCAGGAGGTTGGGAAGGTGACAAGAGGACCTAAGGGGTCCCTGTCACCCTTCCAAAGAGTTTCACAGCAATCAGATCTCAAAAAACTGCTCACGTGAACTTCTACAGGAAGTTTGTAGGGGTTCTACAGGATGTTCTACAAGAAGTTCTATAGGAAGAGCCAAAAGAGGATTTTATAGGGTTGATGGTGGAAAAATGGTGGGAAAGTCGAAATGGAGGATGGATGAGGATGTGAAGGGGTCTAGAACCTAGTAAATGATTCTAGGGAGTGATGAAGGTGGTTGGATTTGTTCAAGGATGGAGAGAGCAATGCTACACAAGAATGTAGAAATTAGGGCAAATTGGAAAAGTGTGGCAAATGAAGGGAAGGAATCTTGGATTAGGGGTTGCATCAGGTTGTATGATGGAGGAAGGATAGGCAGGGATGTGTTATAGGTTCTCTGCACACTATTTTCCAAAACTGATCGAACAAAGACTAGAAAAACCAGAGATCTATCTATTTTGACCTAATCTGACCTAAAAACCAGAAACATGATGAACAGAAGTTTATGGACAGGAAATCATGCAAGATAACTATGGAAACTAAGCAAGAACAGATCTAAACATGCAAGTACAACTATTAGCAAATTTTCCCAACTAAAAATCTAACACTAGCAATTGGATGGAAAGGCAAAAATAGTGTTTTTGTGGCAGCAAGTATGCCTTGGTCTCAGCTCATGGTCCCAAGGAGGGAGAGGTGAGATCAAGGATTGCTTGATGACCTTTTTGCAGATCTTTTCTGTCAAAAAACTGTCAAATCAACCTGAAGCATGAAAAGCTATTTTAATCATCAAAAGCAACCTAAGTAACAAAGCAAGATCTTAACCTAGATTAAAAAAAAAAAAAAAATTATTCTATGAATGCAAGGAAAACACATAAAATTACACAAAGGAGGTACTGGCACTTGGGTTGGGCCCAACCCCAAGAGCTACAGCCTCCTAGGAAAGCTCAGAGTTGGTGCAAAGTGAGATTTATCTCCATTACTCAAAAAATAAAATGTCACAAAACTGTTTACAGCAAGAGCTCGAAAATGAGCTAAAATGCAAAGCTGCACTAAAGTGTGAAAACAAGTGTTCAATAGCTAAACTACCAAAGCTTGAAGCCTTCCTACTTAAGCACCACGAGGAATCCCAACAACCCTCCTTAACTTTAGGAGCTTGGCTGCTCAAACTACAATTAATCAGCCACTTCACAAAATCTGCTGACTGCCCCTTGAAATCATTTTTGGTGGTTTTTGAACTCCGAGCTGATGGTGGAGAACTTGAGGAAGGGGTCATTTAGTGCAAAAGACACCCTTCCTGCAATTCCTCAGCCTTGTTCCTTCATATTTGGCTGTCAAATTTCTCATAAATTCTTGACCTTGGTCCAAAAGATGTCCAAAAATCTACAATAAGCACGTATTAGACTTTGTGGTCAAGTGACTATTCTCATTCATTCAATTAACATAAATATATTCAAAATCATGCATAAAACTATGAAGAATGGTGGATTAATCGAGAATTATAGGAAAAATGAGCCCAATAAGTTACCCATTTTTGGGGCTCATCATCACCCCCCTACTGAATGTGTTGCTCATCCTCTGAGCAACTAATCCAGCTCATCATCTTTGATTGCTTTGACTACCTCTCTGACATCCTAAGCTTCTAATGTGATGTCCTCTTCTCAGTCATGAAACCCTGATTTTCTCTCTACCTCCTCCCATTACCTGTGTTTTTCTTCTTCTTTGACCGCTTCCAGTAGTCCCAAAAGCAATGGAGGACTAAACTATAGGCCAATCCAGTTGGCCTTCAGATTTTGCATTTACTGTTTGTAAAGTGGCACTCTAGCCAAAGCCTCCCGCATCCTTGTTGGGGAGTGGTACTCTCTTATTTTCATACTATGGTACAATGTGTTCCATCTCCTTGTGCAAGCATGAATGCGGTTATCACCCAACAGTCTTTCCATGTACTCAAAGTGAGCAATGGCCTGAGCTTGTCTTTCAATGTAGTTTGGGAGAACCTGAGGGTTGTTGGCCAGGTGCTAATGGGCATAAAGTAAAGCTGAGGAATCTTCTAGTTTTGCTCTGATCATGAGTGGCTCACTTAGCTCCCTATCCATAACTTTCTGAATTTCTGCTACGCTCTTTTCCTCTTGGTTTAACCAAGAGGCCATGGCAATTAGTTGCACATCTCCCAATGCTGCATTGGGGTCCCATAGATTTGGAAGTGCCAAGTTGTGTAAATAGAATTCTGCTAACTTGGCCTTATCTTCAGCTGAGCTACTATCATGCAAATACATGAACTAATTGTAATTCTGGAACGGAATGGTGTCCCTTTGGGCCAGTGTGTTATTTTGAAATTGAAACCATTGATCTTTAAGATATAATGCATATGACTTAGCAGGTTTCCTACATTGAAGGCTTCTACTGCCTAGCTTTCTCAGTTGGCAGCTTTTCCTCTCTCTATTGTTCCTCGTTTGTTTCCCTATCTACTGGAGGTCCTTCTTGCTACTGTTGCTCTCCCACAATGGATGGCCTATCTTCCTTATGACTTTCCTGTAGCTGCAACTACTTTCTCAACAGCTCATTCTCTTCCTGTAATTTGGCTCGCTGGCTGCTTTCCACGTGCTTCACCATGGCCAACTCTTTTCTTGATTCTTTTAGCTATTCCTCTAGGTGGCCTATGTCTAATTTGGCAATCCTCATCCAAGTGTGAGTCCTAACCCACTCTTGTTCTAATGCAAAGAAAAGTGGTACAAGAAAATTCTGTGGGATGATCTTCCCACTCTTGTTCTAATATGAGCCCAAGCTAGGTTGAGGGCTTGGCTCCAGTATCTCCTCGGTCTTTTCTTCTCCCTGTGATTTTTTGGCTACCTTCTCCTCCAATTTCTCAGTCTCTTTTAACTTTGCTAGAGTTTCCTATAGAGATGTTTCAGCTTCCTATAGAGTTGTTTTTGAGGCCATCATCCTAATTCTTTCTCTCCAGGTGGAGGTTTTTGGGCTTCCTCTTTCATAGGTGATAGATATCTTTGAAGGAGACTCTTCTTTCGATTTAGTGGTTGTGTCCTCGATGAAAATTGGTTCCTTTGATTGTGGCTGGGGTTTGCCCACTTTGATCCTTGTGCTTCTCCTGGCTTTAAAGTACATGGAGGTTTTCCTCTTCCTCTTTCCTTTTTGTTTTGCAAGTGTGCTTAATCTAGCAAGCACTGTTGTTGCCTCCCTTACCAACGTTTCCGGGGATTTCTCTTCCTGCTAGTCTTTTTCTTCGGTTCCTGTAGAAATCTTTGTGTCCACTATTTCTGTCTGTATGACTGATATCTCAGGGTGTGCCTTTCCCTTTTCCTTATGGGTGCCTGCTTTGGTTGTGGCAGCCTTCATTTGGGCTTTCTCAGCCTTTTCCTTTCTACTCTGTGTTAGGACCTCATTTTGTCTCTTTCTGACTATACATTTTGTTATGATGTCACCCTTTTCAACCCATATTTTAAAGTCCTTGTTAGTGTTTTGACTCAATTATTCCAAAGGTATGCAGTGATTCTTCTCATCACTATACGTTTAATTATTTAACATATAATCATGTTATCTTCATAGTTAAGCTTTGAATTGTTAGTTGTTGAAATAGTTAAAGATTGATGTGCAGTTCGCGTTGCTGAAACTTCCCAGAATTTGCAAGACTATTTTTGCAGTTGCTGAAACAGCAAGAACGGCACGCAAATCTCGAAGGTGAAATAGTTGAGATTTGCATTCCAAATTTGACAGCAACAAATGAACCAGATCGATCACCGAGGAAGCTATTACATTGGATGTAACGTCCATGATCTAAAGACAGTATTGCTGTAACAACATTTTGTTGACGAGAAATTAATTTCCCTAATTTGTATAATGGGTTAAACAGAATTTTGCAATGTAAATCTTTTGTAATAGATGTCTCCTCTTTATAAAGAGGAGACATCTACATTAGAAGGGGGATGAACAGACTGTGAAAAAGGCTGAGTTGAAGAGATAGGACTAGAATCTTTTCTTTCTGTAACATGACGTATTGATGGATGAATAAAACTCTCGTTCTGAACATCGTTTTCTAGTTCTCGTCTCCTGGGGAATCTTGTGAGAAGGACAGGGCCCACCTTCATCACAAGATTCACCCATTATATTTCTCTACAGTGTGTTGAGTGTGTGTTTTATTCATACCTTGTTAACAAGTACTGTTTTCTGGATATTGTTTTACCTTTGCTGAAACTTTGTTCCTTTCTTAATCGATTGTTGCATTGGTTAAAGTTATTTCATGAGTGTCTCACCGGTGATTAAGTTTACAGAGTGAATCAGCGAGCTAGATAAACAGAGGCAGGTGCTGAAGGTTCCCATCCTGGGTATAGGGTCCTGATTCTCTGTTACAGCATAGCCATTTTTTTCCTTTGCAGAATTGTTCCTTTATGTTGAATTGTTCCTTGAATGAATTTAAGTATCTCTTAATAGATATCTGCAATAGAGTATATTTGTTGTAACACAAGTGGAGCTTCAGTTATTAAAGCAAGGTGTGATTCGTTTGTGCTACAACTTTTAGTGCTTTTAAGATTGAGTACATATAGTACACAGTCACCTTTGAAATAACCAGACTTCCCTGGGTTTACAATTTATGTAGCACTTTAATCAACAATTAAAGTGACCAACACTTTGTACCCTCTTTTCCCTTGTTTTTTTTCTATTGTTTCTTCCTTTGTTTTAGGCTCAGCAATCTTGCCAATTTCTTTCTGTTCTTCTTATGCTTCCTCTATTTTGCCCTCTGCTTGAATGTCCTATGTTCCCTCATCATTGTTTTTCTCAATTTCTTCAGTGTGCTCCCCCTCCTCACTGCTGGATGGGATGATGTTTACAGCCAAAGTTCTAATGTTGTCATCCCTAGAAATGTTTCTGAAGATTTCCCAAGATATGGGGACAGTATAGGCATGTAAAGAATCTTCCACCAATAGTTTAATGAGCCCATGGTGGGCCAACTGATCTGGGATCCCCTCATTTAACTTTGTACCACATTCAATTAAGGGCTAAAGAAGGAAATATGGGATGCTCAATTTCTTGGCTGGAGGCAAGTCAATCCCATGCCTTAATTCACATAACAACCTGAAATGATATCCATAGATGATGCTAAACCTCCCTTCACATGTGATGTACTTCATAATTTGATAACTAACTTCACTCCAAAGAGGAGGCAAGCTTGTCCTTCTAACTCTGTTTTTGTCTTCTACAGGATGCTCCTCAGGTAGAAAAAATGTTTTCTTAGCAACTTGGCCCAAGGATCTCTCTTCTTTGCTCTAAGAGAGCCCCAATGGTAGACCAGTAATTCTACTGATGAGCTCAGGGTTGAGTTCTAGGGTCAAACCCCTAAAACTATCTATGGCATGTGTCTTTGAATGCAGTCTCAAGGACATTAAAAACTCTTCAGTTATCTCCTCATCATGACCCTGAATTTTGTCAAAGAAGGATATCCAATTTACCCGGGTGAAAAGGTCCACCACCTCGGGGTGCTCGTGCAACTTGCTAGAGTCTGAGGGTTATTTCCTTATGAATCCTCCTGGCATGGTGTTTAGCGCTCTTTTTATGTTTTAACCAAAAGAGAAAATGCTTAAGAAAACAAACAATCAATCACTGGAACAAAGGATAGCTAAATTCAGTTTCTTTTGAACCCTAGAAGGAATTTCTCATGTGTTCCTTACAATATCAAATGGCAATAATTCCCTTGTTTTAAGACTGTTGTCACCCAGAATTTGACTGTCTATTTATGAAAAGAAGAATTTTGTTTTTACAGAACAGAGCATAAGGACACAGGTTCTCTTCTTAGCACATAGATAGATATGTAAATTCAGTTTTTTTTCACACACACAGGGTGGCCTCTACTACTGTAGGTATCTTCCTTACAGAAGAATTTAAAAATGATGAGGAGATTTCGGAATGCAGAGGAAGAACTGGGTAAAATCAGTAAAATATGCAGGAAAACTTTCATGTTTTTTCCAATGCATAGGCAGACTTTTACTCTCGTTTTTCAAACTGATGTCGTTCAATTCCCACCTTGTAAAAACAAATCATGCACAGAGAATTTTTCTCAAGCCTACCTCATTTGAAGCTTCAAATTCAATGAAGATTCTGGGTTTTCCTTCCACATAGATGTTCTCTTCCTTTCCTATAGAACCCTTCCTGTAGGAGGCTCCCAGTTCCTATAGAATGAATCTATGCTTCCGATAGAGCTCGATAAGCGGGAGATTTTTGAAATAGGCAGAAAAACTGGTGGAGGATGACTGGTTAACTTTTCTAGAAGTGGTGGATACGTACTTTAGCCGAGAACATCATAAGTGCAGGATGAACAGAGGGTGGTGCACGTTTTGATTGAGTGTCTTTTAACTACGGCGTGATTTGTGGTGAGGGGATGAGGTGGCCGGACTGGACCATTGATCCGACGTCACAACCATAATGTTTCTACGTGTTTCTGACCACCATCACCTCCTCTCTCCCATTATCCACCACCACCACTACTAGTCCCAATGATTTCTCCCTGAATGGACACTCCACACATGCTAGCTGCACATCTAATCGACAATTTTGAATGTAACAAGGCTCGTTTGGATTCCACGAGGATATGTAACTGGTCGAGGGTGGCCAGTTGACTGGCCATCGATTCCACTCAATCTGAACCATTCCCATAGTCATGCAGCTTTTAAAATATGATTTATGCAATTGAAGAATGAGTTTAGGCACTTACCTGCATGGTCGTGGTCGTGTTATGCAGATTCCGTGTTTTGGAACACATTCCTTGGTTTGATGTTGTTGCATGCACACTACATGCTCGGCCTTAGTTGCTGCTGATATTCTTATGTTTAAGAAGAGCTCCATGCATGTCTCTTCTGCCATACTTTTTTGTCCCTATCTCTAGAGTATGTCTTTCAAAGGGATCAGCTATTACAGGATTCCTGTAGGATGTCCTATAGTTGCTTCTCCTCCTAGAATGCAAGCTAGAATGAGCAAGGCTATACTGCTAATGAGGGTCTCGACTGATGAGGAGTCTAGATGGAGGGTAATAGGTATGGTGAGTGAAAAAACTATTGCTTGATTTGACATTAAAAAAATTTTGCTGGCAATATGAAGAAAATAGGATTTCTGTGTGTGACTGTGCAGGAACATAAAAAAATGAGTGCAATGGAGGTGTACAGAGATGGAAAAAGGGTGACATATGGCGATGGATGGAAGCAGGTATGTTTACAGGCCTCATAGATAGATTCCCAACCTTTGGGTCCTCTTCTGAGATCAATTTTGGCTTGTCTTTAGGTTCTACAGGATCCTCCTGTAGAAGACACAAAACTTCCTGTAGAAGACACAGAACTTCCTGTAGAAGGTGAAATCTTAGCCTGAATGAGACCAAATCTTAGGAAAGGGTAGTGGTCATGGAGGAATGGATTGTGAGGGATGCTTGCAGCCTGGTGCTGACCTCTGTCTTTGTCTTGTGCGATCCTCCTAACCTGCAATGTCCTTCCTGCAACCTGCAATGTCCTTCCTGCAACCTGCAATTATTCAACAGAAATTAGGTTTATTTTTCTTTTTCTCTTTTCTTCTTTATTTTATTTATTTATTTTTTTTTTGAGATATTTGGAGTGCCTCCAGGAGGTTTTCACCCTCATTATCTACCCTGGGCACCTCCAAGAGGTTTTCACCCAAGGATCTTTTATTCTTTTCTTTTTTCTTCTTCTTTTCTTTTTTTTTTGTTCAAGGTGTGGGTGGAGTGGAGACAGGGACCTGCTCCACTACCAACAATGATTTATCCAGAGTTTTAATGAAACCTTGCTTAGAAAGGGGCTTCCTGTAGATTTTCAATCGATGCCCATTGATGAGCATGGGGATGGATTCTTCATCAATGGTCCTGATAAGGACTGAACCATTGTCATTTCATTTCTCCACTGTATATGGTCCTAACCATCTTGTCATCTTCCCTTTGAAATCCTTATATCTTGAATCATATAATAGCACCCAATCTCTTGGCTGAAATTGCTTCTTTTAAGGAGCTGGTCATGCCATATCTTCCTTTGAAGTTGGACCACCTCTGAGTGGAGAAGGGTCTGCATTCTCTATTCATCTAGTCCATTCATCTGAAGTAATCTTTCCTGTTATGCATGGCTGAGATCTAGGTCCAGCTAAACTACCAACCGCAATGTGTTATATTCAAATTCTATGGACAGCAAAGCCTTCTTCCCGTAGACCAGCTCATAAGGTGTGAAACCTCTTGTAGTTTTCCAGGTAGTGTTGTAGGCCCAGGTGGCCTCAACCAAGTAATCTGCCCAATCTTTTATGTTGCTGCTCACCACTTTAGTCAAAATCTCTTCCAAAGCTCTGTTAGTGACTTCCACTTGTCCATTTTCTTGCGGATGATAAGGGGTGGAAGTTTTGTGCTTAATCCTGTGATGAGAAAGCAAGTCTTCAATCAGGTTAGAGGTAAACTAACTTCCTTGATCTGTGACTAACTCTCTTGGGTAGCCGAACTTGTAAAAGATATTTTCCCTCAAAAACTCAACCACTTTTTCTTCTGTTGCTGCCTTGACTGCTTCTGTTTCTGCCCACTTTTTCAGGTAGTCCATGCACATAATGATGTAAGACTTTTGATTTGAAGGAGGGTTGATATGACCCACAAAGTCCATGCCCCACTTCTCAAATGGCTCTAAAGTCACTTGAGGTTGGAGGGGCATTTCATCCCTTGGATTCGGTTTCCCCATCCTTTGACATCGGTCACATTGGCTTATGTATCTCCTGACATCTTGATGAAAAGTGGGCCAATAGTAGCCTACCTGTAGAATTTTGAAAGCGGTTCTTTTTGCTGCAAAGTGGCCTCCATAGGGCCCATCATGACAGGTTAAGAGGATGTCAAAAACTTCCTCCTCCCTAACACAATGCCTCAATATCTGATCAGGGCCAAGTTTAAACAGGTTGCCCCCAATCCATGTGAATGGGGCACTTTTCCTCACGATCTTGCTCTTCTCTTTTGAGGATAGGTGTGGTGGGAACTATGCTGAAACCAAGTAATTTGCTATATCAGCGAACCATGGAGAGAGTACTAAAATAGCAAATAGGTGTTCATCTGGCATTTAATCGTCCACCATCCCTTCTTCACCTGCAGACAAATCTAGTGTAGATAGAAAATCAGCAACAACATTTTCCTTACCTGCCTTATCAACAATGGTCAAATCAAATTACTACAATAAAAATAACCATCTAATGATACAAGCATTTACATCAGGTTTATTCATAAAATACCTAATTGCAGCATGATCAGTGTGTACGAATGTTTGATAACCAGTGATGCAGTGTCTGAACTTGTTTAGGGAATGGACTACAGCTAAGAGCTCTTTCTCGGTTACAGTATAGTTTAACTCTGCCTTGGACAGGTTTTTACTAAAAAAATATATGGCATATGGTAGCTTCTCTTCAACTTGTCCTAAGGCTGCTCCTATGGCTTTGTTTGAGGCATCTGTGTGAATGTGGAAAGGTAGGGCCCAATTTGGACCTCTCAAGATTGGGGCAGTTACCAGCTTACCTTTCAACACATCCAGAGCCTCTTGACAATTGCCAGTCCATATAAACTCAACATATTTCCACAAAAGACCAAACAATGGATAGGCTAGATTACTAAAATATTTAATGAATCTTCTGTAATATCCTGCTAAGCCTAGAAAACTCTGAACATCTCTTAGCTTTTGAGGAGGTGGAACCCTTTGGATGATAACAATCTTGTTGGGATCCACCTGTAATCCTTGCTAAGAAATTGTATGACCTAGCACGGTCCCTTTAGTCATCAGGAATTCACATTTTTCTGGACTGAGGGATAGGTTCATTTCAATACACTTGGTTAAAACTTTTCCCAGGGTCGTCAATGCTTCTTGGAAGTTGTACCCATAAGGAGTAAAGTCATCCATATAGATTTCCACCGAATCATGAACCAGCTCAGCAAATATGCTCAGTACTGCTCTCTGGAAAGTGGCAGGAGCGTTGCATAACCCAAAGGGAAGGACCCAGTAGGCAAAGGTACCCCATGGACAAGTGAAGGTGGTCTTATCTTGGTCTTCCGGGCTAATTTGGATCTGATTATACTCGCTAAACCCATCTAGGAAGGAAAATAACTTCTTCCCTACCAGTCCATCTAACACTTGATCTAGGGAAATGGTCCTTCTTGGTGGCTTTGTTAAGTTCTCTATAATCGACACAGATTCTCCACTTCCTATTTTTCTTGGGCACAAGCACCAGAGGAGAAACCCACTCGCTGTCAGAGATGGGGTAGATGAATCCTGCATCCAACAACTTTTGTAGTTCTTCTTTGACAGTGTCCTTAAGGGCTGGATTCATCCTCCTCTGAGGCTACCTGACTGGTTTACAATCCTCTTTAATGTAAATGTGATGGGTATAGACTAAAGGGTGGACTCCTTTCATCTCCTTATGGCTCCAAGCAAAAGCATCCAAATGGTGGTTCAATAAGCTACACAGCTCCTTCTCCTGAAAGGGAAATAGGGATGAGTTGATCTTCAAGGTTCTTTCAGGGCCAAATTCCACATTCTTAACTCGGGGAGAGGTTGGATCAGCCACACAGAGATCCACTAAAGCACTGGCTTGGGTGTCTTCTACCAACTCTTCTAATGGTAGCACACTGGGAGGTGGATTCTGAATTAAATTCTCAATAAGATCATCCTCGGTTTGAGGACATCCCCTGGTGGCTTCCATTGTGCACAATGGTGCAGAGTAGACTTCATCCTCATCTCCCTCCTCCAACCAGAGAGGTAAGTCATGTTATAGCAGAGGTTGGGTAGGAGGATATAGGACTAGTTGTTTGGACATAGGCCCATTCTTGATGGTCATGCTCCTAGCTCGACAACTGATGTAAGCATCTGCAGAAGCTAACCAAGGCCTTCCAAAAATGAGGGGGTATCCCATGAGTTTTTCCTTTGGCTGAAGGATTAAGAAGTTCGCAGGGTACTCTCAAGAATCAACAGAGACCATGACATCTTCCACAATCCCTTCAGGGGTCACGGTGGAGTGGTTTGCTAACTGCAGTACTGTCGAGGTCTTTCCTAGGGAACTCTGAAGGTTGAGTTTGAGCATAGTATCCCTGGTCATCACATTAATGGCAGCCCTTAGATCAATCAGGGTGTGGGGGATTATGGTGCCATTGATGTGGACATCAACTACAGTACTCCCAGGGTCCAGATATTTTGGACAGATTACTTGTCCCAACATTAGGTCGGACAGTTGTCCTATGACATTGATAGTCGGGGAATCTCTCTTGCGCCTGCCTGGGTGCCTGAAACCCTATTCTTTGATCAATTTGTTGTAGATTGGTACATCTTTTATGGTCTGGAGAAGTGGTATTTTCACACATAACTGTTTAAGCTCGCCCAGAAGTTCAGTCTCTTCTAGGTTTGGTTGTGTGGTTCCAGTTAGTCTCTCAAGAAAGGGTGGAATGGCTTTGGGTTCACTTTCCTGTTTCTATTCCTCATCCTCCTTAGGAGGAGGTTGGCTATCTGGGAGGACCTTCCCAAATCGTAGGTTGATCTCCTGAATCTCCACAGCATAGGTAGGGCATGTTGTCTCTCCAGTATATACCTGTTGGGCATGTCTGTTATTGGGATTTGGGTTCGGTTGAGTAGGCATCTAGGGTTGTCTCAGAGGAGCAGGAGGTAATGGTTGCGGTTGAGTAGGTGGTGGAGGCCAAATAGCAGGAGGAGAGTTGTATTGGGGCCTCCACCCTTGTTGAGGTGCATTCCACTGAGGTTGTGACTGAACATGAGAATGAAACGAATGAGCAGCAGGTTGAGTATGGTATTGAGATGGATATGACCAAGGAGGGGGTGAAAACCAAGAAGGATGAGCAGGGGGACCCCAAGAAGGTATGTGAGTGGATTGGTTGGGGTTGTAATAAGTTTGGGATGTCCCTTTCACCCCTGTTGGTAAGGTCTGGATCCATGTGGCCTCCTTTGGTTTAGGAAATAAAGGGTTTCAGTGGCTCCTTCAGCCCCTTGGTACATAGCTTTAAGTCCGGGTAAGGTTGGGCACTAGTTTGTAGGGTGGTCTTCCTCACAAACGAAACATATCTCTACTGAGTGCAATGGACACTCGTTCCGAGGATGTCTCCTTGTACATATGGGACCAAAGATGGCCAAAGCCCTCTCAACTTCCTCTTTCATCTGTTGGATTTGGAAAGTATCCAATTGCATGGCAATGGTCTGTCTCATCTCACTTTTAAAGTCTTCCATCTAATTTGCAAAATCATGTTTGGAGAAGGCGGCTCTGGCTGAAAGTTGATCCCCCTACCTCTTTTCCGAGCTGCCCTATAATGGTTTCTAAACACAGTCTTTATGTCATCATAAGGTAGTTGGTAGATGTCTCCTCCAGCCAGCAAATGGAGGGTATCTAGAAGGTCTTCAAGGATTCCTCGGAGTAGAACCAGCTTCAAAGATTCGGGGTCAAGTGCGCACCTGGCCCTTTTATAACTGAGTTGGAACCTTTCTTCATAGTCTTCTAAAGATTCATCACTTCCCATGGTCATCCGAAAGATTTCTCCCTTTATTTCCTTTAACCTACAGTAATCCCAGTATTTGTTGTTAAAGGCTTGCTGCATCTGAGCCCAAGTTGTGATATTGTTTCCAGGTAACCCCATGAACCAGTGTAGTGCTGCATGCCTGAAGGTAGAGGGAAAGAGTTTCAACTTTTGCTCATCTTCTGCATAGTCATAGGTACAACAAAGGACAACAAACTCAAACAAGAAGGTATCAGGGTCTTCAGTGGTCAATCCATGGAAGTGAGGTAAGGCTAAGGGACTTATGTTTTTCATTTTTGTGTCCCCATTGGTCTATCAGATGGGAAAGGCACCTTCTATTCTCTCCTCATCTCCTATACCATTTCTGTGTTCAGCCATGGTCTTAGGAGAAATGTTTTCTTGCTCTTCTTCTGTTAGAGGATCTTCGTATATCTCTGGAGGTTCACTACCACCGAAGAAGAGAGAAGGTTGACTCAGTGATGTGGTGGGGGTGTTGGGTAAGAATTTTCCCGAATTGTCTCTGTTCCTACGAGGCATGAAATGAAATATTTTTGGCTGATTTTTGTGTTGTTCTCTGCTTGTACCTACAAAGCTGAAATTGATTGAACAACAAATTGCAACTAACTAAAGTATACTTTACTGGAAAGAAAATTGCAGAATTGGAATGAAAGCAGAAATGACTAATCTATGCTGTTGAAATGAAATTGCAGAAATAAAATGCTAAGCTATGCTTGTAGAATTGAAATGCTAGTCTAGGAAAGCAGGAAATGTCTAGTCTACTTTTGTGGAAATGAAATTGCAAAATGGAAATGAAACAACTACTCTACTCTTGCTGAAATAAACTACTTAGCAGAAGGTTGCAGTAGAAAATAGAAGAAAAGCAGCAATTACAAATACTCTGACGTTTCTCAAGCAACGACGCCAAAAAGATGGTGAGCTACAGTATTGCAGCAATAATGTTGCAACTTCTGGGACTCCCTTCTTTACTTTTATCAACCCGGTTGTTCGTAACAAACTTGGAAGCGACGGTGCTATATGCACAAGTACTAGCTCTTGTCGCACGTTGTCACTTGATCAGCTGGCACAAGTCCGCTAGGAGCTTAAGCCAACTTCTATGAGCTCCTAGAAGAAGCTTTTAACTATGATGGATGAAATCTAACTCAAAAGAGGCTAGTCTACTTGCAAAAAGAAGCTGAAAGCTGAAAGGAAATGCAAACCTTAGCAAACCCTAGTTTTACCGGCTAACCCTACTAGTGCAAGAAAAGAGATGAAAGCTGCGAAAATGGATGCCATTGGATCTTGGAAAGGTAAAATGCATATGACTAAGCTACTTTTGAAGTAAAATCTGGAAAAAACATCTTTTTGTATTTTTGAGTAATTTTGCAGAATTATTATGCATGTGCTTTAACGATTTTTTATTGTGCAGAGGTTGATTGGCGAAAGGAAATGGAGTAGGAACTTGCAGGAGGTTGGGAAGGTGAGAAGAGGGCCTAAGGGGTCCCTATCACCCTTCCAAAGAGTTTCACAGCGATCAGAGCTCGAAAAACTGCTCACGTGAACTTCTATAGGAAGTTTGTAGGGGTTCTACAGGATGTTCTACAGGAAGTTCTACAAGAAGAGCTGAAAGAGGATTTTGGAGGGTTGATGGTGGAAAAAAGGTGGGAGAGTGGAAATGGAGGATGGATGAGGATGTGAAGGGGTCTAGGACCTAGCAAATGAAGCTAAGGAGTGATGAAGGTGGTTGGACTTGTTCAAGGATGGAGGGAGCAATGCTGCACAAGAATGTAGAAATTAGGGAAAATTAGAAAAGTGTGGAAAATGAAGGGAAGGAATCTTGGATTATGGGTTGGAGTAGGTTGTATGATGGAGGAAGGATAGGTAGGGATGTGTTACAGGTGCTTTGCACACTATTTTCCAAAATTGATCGAACAAAGACTAGAAAAACCAGAGATCTATCTATTTTGACCTAATCTGACCTAAAGACCAGAAACATGATGAACAAAAGTTTATAGGCAAGGAATCATGCAAGATAACTATGAAAACTAAGCAAGCATAGATCTAAACATGCAAGTACAACTGGTAGCAACTTTTCCCAACTAAAAATCTAATACTAGCAATTGCATGGAAAGGCAAAAACAGTGTTTTGTGGCAGCAAGTATGCCTTGGTCTCAGCTCATGGTCCCAAGGAGGGAGAGGTGAGATCAAGGATTGCTTGATGGCCTTTTTGTAGATCTTTTCTGTCTCCAAACTGTCAAATCAACCTGAAGCATGGAAAGCTATTTTAATCATCAAAAGCAACCTAAGTAACAAAGCAAGATCTTAACCTAGATAACATAAATTATTTTATGAATGCAAGAAAAACACATAAAAATACACAAAGGAGGTACTGGCACTTGGGTTGGGCCCAACCCCAAGAGCTACAGCCTCCTAAGAAAGCTCAGAGCTGGTGCAAAGTGAAATTTAGCTCCATTACTCAAAAAAAAATCATGTCACAAAACTGGTTACAGCAAGAGCTCGAAAATGAGCTGAAATGCAGAGCTGCACTAAAATGCGAAAAACAACTGTTCAATAGCTAAACTACCAAGGCTTGAAGCCTTCCTACTTATGCACCATGAAGACTTCCAACATCCCTCCTTAACTTTAGGAGCTTGGCTGCTTAAACTGCAATTAATCAGCCACTTCACAAAATCTGCTCGGCTACCCCTTGAAATCATCTTTGGTGGGTTATTGAACTCCGAGATGATGGTGGGGAACTCGAGGAAGGGGTCATTTAGTGCAAGAGACACCCTTCCTACAATTCTCAGCCTTGTTCCTTCGTATTTGGCTGTCAACTTGCTCATAAATGCTTGACCTTGGTCCAAAAGATGTACAAAAATCTGCAATAAGCACGTATTAGACTTTGTGGTCAAGTGACTATTCTCATTCATCCAATTAACATAAATATATTCAAAAGCATGCATAGAACTATGAAAAATGGTGGATTAACATAGAATAATAGGCAAAATGAGCCCAATAAGCTACCCATTTTTGGGGCTCATCACGCTTGTTAACTGTTCACATCATTTCCCGTAATTAAGTGGTTTCTACCCTATTTGACTACGGGAAATTCACTCGCATGGCTAGCTTCGTACTACGGATCGAGAGATAGAGATCAAGACCCTAGATCTAATTTCATCCATCTAGGCTACATGAAGTTATTAAATATTCATGATTGTAAACATAATTTCATGATGGTTGCATCCATACTATGTCATTTATTGACATGGACCTTAAGATGTATTTTTGTACTGGTTCTTTGAGACATTTATGCTCTAAGTATGGGAATTCCTACCTCAACGATGATTTTATATGGCATTATAACATTTGATTGATTGTGTCAAGTCTCTGAATGAAGTCTCTAACCTGAACCTTGGCATGATAAAGCGCTACAGTCATCAAACATCTTTTATGACTTTTCACTTTAGGGGGCAATCTGTTAAACGTCATTTTGTCACATTAGGCAAATTACCATTGATTTGGATCTTCTGCTATACAAAAAAGTGTTCCAAATCATCCCCTTGCAAGGTTATAACCCAAAGAATCCCAAAGAGAATGAAACTCCTGGATATCAAGGCTCAAAAATCTATTTTTGGTTTCCTGCGCAGTTCCCTAATCCATTTATGTGCATATGAGAAGAGACCATTAGAAACTACACAAAAGTGTGTATGTCTAACACTATGGCTTGCGCACATGACTTAACACAAGTAAAAAATAAAAAGTAAAGTCTATAATCTTTGTTAGTCGAATCTTTCCCAACCAACAACTTCAAATGGATGCCTACTCAAGCCTTATCCCTCCCATCATGGAGTTACTTCCCTCTCTTTGTGGATCCCCTATCCCAACATTTGTGGATCTCATCACTTAGGAAGATGATCCCAAACCTCCTCTTATTGGCCTATAAATCAAACACAGGCCAGAGGATTTGGGAGGACTATTGAAGGTAGTCTTATGCTGCATAAATAAGGCTAGGAGGCTTTTCATCCAAGGAGAGGCTTGGAGATTGTGAGAAGGGGCTTGTAACATCAAGGCTTTGAGGTTGTAAGTTTGTTCTCCATTTTATTTAATAAAAAGCAACTATTATTTCCTAATTATGTTTTTTTTTATATCATTTTTGGGATTCCTTGATCACTCACATAGGTTATGATTGGTTTTTTATTCATATTATGATATATGTTGAGTGAATTAGTTCATTTATCTTTTATTCTACACACTAGATGCTTTGATTCTTTGTGTGTTTCTTTTTATGCAGATATCCTTCGAAACATCATGGAGAAGTTGTTGAAAACACTGGAATGATGTCTAAGGCATCAAGGGGAAGCTAACTGTCGAATGCACTGAAAGGGACTTCAATAGGCATTTCGATAAACCGGTAAGTGATCTCTCTCATATTATGTGTTTGCAATAATCATAAGCTAAGGAAAGGTAGAAGTTATTTTCTTGTTTGTTACTAGATGTCTTTGAGGTCTGGGGAGATGCATCTTGTTCGCAAGAGGGATTAGTCTGCATAACAAATTGGCGACTCCATTAGGGAACATCTCGTTCTCAACCATCTACTTGTTTTGACTTTTTATCCTTTTGCCATTGCCCTCTCTGAGTGCTTGAAAAATATTGAAAGTGTGTATTTTGTAATTTGTTTAGCTTGTTTTTATTTTTTTTATTTTTTAAATTCTCGTTATGCGTACTTTATCTTTATACACAAACCATATTTATGTGCACTTATCCCTTAGTAACAGTGCGTATGGGCACTTGATTGAACTATTTCCTGCACACATACCTCGATTTTTTTTTTTTTTTTTTTTTTTAATT
>APFE031566910.1:6748-22393 GCA_000404065.3 Pinus taeda | reverse complement strand
GTTCTCAACCATCTACTTGTTTTGACTTTTTATCCTTTTGCCATTGCCCTCTCTGAGTGCTTGAAAAATATTGAAAGTGTGTATTTTGTAATTTGTTTAGCTTGTTTTTATTTTTTTTATTTTTTAAATTCTCGTTATGCGTACTTTATCTTTATACACAAACCATATTTATGTGCACTTATCCCTTAGTAACAGTGCGTATGGGCATTTGATTGAACTATTTCCTGCACACATACTTGGATTTTTTTTTAAATTTAAGGTTTTTCATTGTTAAATCCATGAATTTTTAATTATTGTTTTTAGTTAGAATTGTTTACCTTCTCAAAATATTCTCCTCATTTTGATTTGACTTTTTGGGTTGCCTTTTTGAAGCATTCTTTACTTTTGCAAATTAGGGTTTGAAGTTTGATCTCGTGAATTGCTAATTAATCAACGAAAGGACTAGTTATTGTTCTGATAGTTTGAGACTGTCATTTTTTATGTCAAAGCATTAGATTAAGTACTTTGTTTTCTCAATTGCAAAGTGTCCTTAGTATTAGGAAAATTTAGGTTTTTTCAAGACACCACTCGTGATTGGGATTTTGTTCTTTTGCCAACGTAATTATTAATTATTTCTCTCTATAATACAGCACAATCTTTTGCTTTCAGTGGTTTGTAACTCATTATGTCAAATTGAAATTATAGCTTTTGTATGTTGAAGGAAGAATTCATTGTTTGTTTTTGGGTACGTAAGAAGTTGAAAAGATCAAAATTTTGGTTCTTGTAACTTATATTTTGAGGAATTAGGTTGCATTTTTCGAAGAAGAGCCAAGAATTGTGTATTTTGCATTCTCTTTGATGTGTATCTTGAAAATTATTCACTAATTCTTGTATTTTTTGAAAAGTTAATGAAACCTCTTCCCTTATTTTGGTTACAATTCGTCGAACTGAAAATATTACAATATCATTTTCAATTGCATTAGGTTTTGAGTCAAGTCATAACACCATCAGTTTCACATCCATTTACCCATTAAGTAAATAACAATTTTAAAAATAACGCTAATAAAATCAATTTACAATTTTTTATTATTTTAGGGCTCTTCTCCACCTACATTAGATCAGGTTGTAGGGATTTGGAATAGAGAAGTGAGTTAAATTTCCATAGTTGCAAACAAACATTAGTGCCTTGCGATAGGGATTAAATCCATGTATTGCAAATTTGCTCTAGGAAGCTCTCGTTACAAAGGAGTTAAGCATGAGATCATGTCGGACCAAGTGGAGTGATCGACCCCACTTCAATGGTCACGGTAAAGTGATTTACAGGTATTAAAAATGGTGTCAAAAGGTATTTGGTAGTCACTTGGAAGTAAACCTCAGATTAACCATGTTGAGGAACTTTGAAGGGGATTGAGCTCTGTTACTTTTCCCTTACATGTACGTTTGGTCTATGATTGTCCCCCCAGGTTAAATTGTTTTAAGTGGTAACCTTAGAGACCATAATCTTAGTGTTATTACCCAAGGTGACGATGGAGGGGAAGTATTTGTTGTACCAAGAACAGACGTTAGCTAGACTCACTTGGACCTTTTTGGAGGGTATTCTTCACTCGAGATGGCATAAGTGAACATTACTTGCAACATATTGTGCACATTAAGCAGGTTGTTAGTGTAACTGGTTCCACCCGCTCTATCTTTAGCCACTTTTCACATTGATATCTGTGACGTTGGTTTTCATCATCAACTAGTGATTTCGCTGTGAAAAGCTTGTTTACATGTTTTGACTCCTTAAATTTACCAGTGCATGTTATTTGCTTATTTTTACTTTTTAGTGACCTTAGGGATTGTGTTTCTGAATCATTACTATTGGTAATAATTTATCTAAGTTGAATCTAATGGAAATAATGTCGAAAGTTACTGATAAAGAAACCCCCTTTTATTGGGAAACCTAGTCCTCTTCCTGACTTTGCAAATGTTTGTTATCCTTATATGGCTATGTTTTCACTTCCTGGATTCACGATAGGTTTACCGGTGTGGTTGTTTTCAACTTCTTTAATCCCAAATACCCAAACTATTCCACCTCAACTGATTTCATCATCTCAACATCACCAACCTCATGTTGACCCTTTACCTTATTCACCCAACATGTCCTCCTCCCTTTCTTCTTCCTCGCTTGGTAAAATCCTTGATGCTAGTAACCTGGTGACTAAGAAGAAGAAGAAGAAGCAAGATAAGAAAGAAGTCAACCAAATAACCACAGCTATAAGCATTGGTAATATTGAGGAAACTTACATTATGCATCGTAAGCCACAATACAATATTTGTATGGGTGATCACTTCCTTATCAATAGTCCTGGTATTCCTAAGGTCTTGGAAGTATGGTCAAAATTTTCTTATCAACCTATTGTAGATCCATCATCCACTGATTTTCATGTTCCTAGGAAAAATGGTAAAGTTAAGTTTTCTTATCGGTTATGCAAATGGATTCATAATAGTCACCTTTTCCCTCATATGGACGAAGCCTCAAAATTGTTGGAAAAAACTTATTGTTTCATAGCAACAACTTCCCACTGGTTACCGTAAATTTTCTCCCAACCTACCGTTAGTTGAAAAAGTCATTGATCTAATTCCAAGTACAATTAATCTCACTCTTCCATTGGAAAGTGAAACACATATCCCTCAAGTTGATGAAGCATTTGTTGATCAAGTGGTTGACTCGATTCCATTTTAGGTCAATCCCACTCTTCCTTTAGAGAGTGAAATTAATCTCACTCAGGTTCTTCTTGTTACTTCAGATTCTTCTACACAAGGGGGAATTTCACTTATTGCCATTGATCCCCCTTCAAGTAACGAGGCTATTTCCTTTGATTGGAGTAGACTAACAGGACCTTGTCTTCCTTGTCCCACACCTTTCCAAATCATTGTGAAAGAGTATGTTAAGAATGTGTGGTGCACAAATGTAGATGAAGGTGCTTCCATCAGAATTTTAACCTCATATGCTTGGTAAGCTTTGGGTTCCCCTGAACTTGTGCATGTTACGCAAAACCATCAACGAACCTTTAAGGATCCTTCCTAAGTTACCTATTACTCTAGAAATGAAAGACTCTCCATATTGATCTTACGGTAATCCAAGGCCCCTTGGATTTCAATTTGCTCAGTAGGTGAGACTATTTTTTCCATGATAGTTGTTGTGTTCACACTCTTTCGAGTGATCTCTTTCCCTCACAATGGAAACGTTGTGACGATTGACAAACTTTCGTTTGTTGGTATTGATTTGAATACCTTCCATCTGACAATCCCTTAAGTTTCCTTATACGCAAGTGTTATCCACCCCACCACGGGTTAATTATGTGGCAACGAGTCCCATGTTTTTAGTTACCAATGCAAGCGAACCTATCACTATTTGCTCGACTTCCTTTGACTCAGATTCGGTAATTGACATGGTGGATCCTTCAACGGGGACATTTGAACCCATTTTTTGTATCCTCATTCATTCCATTAACATGTGTTTATTCCAAATAAATTTTCTTCCTTCTGATGAAGATCTCTCTGAAGCCATGGTCGAGAAGTATCCTTTGGTATGTGTTTCTTCCAAATAGAATCCATTATCCAAATCCCTAGGAGGATAGTTCTTTTACTGTGTCAACCTCGTTAAAAATGAAACAGGTTCTTACAAGCATAGTTATTTTCGTTTCAAGCTCGCATAAACATGAAACAACCCCTAAGCAGAGTTCCTTGTCTTGTGTCAAGCTCATTTAAAAAAAATGAAACAAACTGATATGAGGATGGTTACTTTACTGTGTCAACCTCATTAAAATTTGAAACAAACACTTTTAAGAATGGAACAAATTCCTCTGAGGATGGTTCTTTTATTGTATCAACCTCGTTAAAAAATGAAACAATTGACTAAGAGGATTCTTCTGTTGTTGTGTCAACCTCTTTAAAAAATGAAACAAGTGACTGAGTGGATGCTTATGTTGATGTGTCAACCTCTTTAAAAAATAAAACAAGTGACTGCGATGATAGTTCTTTTATTGTGTCAACCTCCTTAAAAATGAAACAATTGGCTGTGAGGTCAGTTCTTTCACTGCATCAACTTCACTAAAAATGAAATAAATTTCCTCTAAGGATGGCTATTTTGTTATGTCAACGTCACTAAAAAATGAAACAAACTCTGAGCATAGTTATCTACATTTCAA
Source organism: Pinus taeda (assembly GCA_000404065.3). Taxonomy (NCBI): domain Eukaryota; kingdom Viridiplantae; phylum Streptophyta; class Pinopsida; order Pinales; family Pinaceae; genus Pinus; species Pinus taeda. The sequence continues at coordinate 18,221 of APFE031566910.1, read as the reverse complement.
GCTCACATAAAAATGAAACCACTTTATGAAGTTTATGAGCATAGTTCTATTTCAAGCTCGTTAAAAAATGAAACAAGTCCCTTTTTAAACCAATTATTTTATGTTATTTTATCGATAAACCTTTATTTCATCTGCCTAATAGTAATTTACCATTTACTTAAGAATATCAAACAAAGCTCAGGGGGCATGTGCCTCTCCATGTGTACATTGCAATTATGTTTTGTGTGTGACAATTTTTTAGCATCTTTTACAATTTTATGCTACTTCTTCGGCTTGTCTTGTGTTACATTTGATTACTAATGCATTGGCTAATTTGTAACATCTCTAAGAAAGTAAAAACAATATTCATCCATATATTCTACAGGATAAACTAAGATAAGGGTAGTATTTCTCATTAGTTAAAATGTCTGTAAAATGTGTGGCTTTATAAAATGTGAGCCAAAGACATAACGCCCTGTGGCTTTTATTATCCGAACATGTTGATATATCGTCAAAAAACAAAATCTAGCCCTACGACTAGCAACTATGCATGATGATCATGGTAAAAGACAATAGCGTGAGCTACTCGTCGTAGCAAGTGACTAATAGTTCCACGAACCCCCACAGCGTGCCTCTGGTAGCAGAAAGGTAGGTCATCAATCTCAACATCTGGGATGTCTAGGGTCAACCTCTCTAGGTTGTGCTCTAGCTCAGATAATTCTTATGTTATGTCAGGGTTATGTAATGCCGGAGTTGTTGGTGGCTCACCACGCCTGTCAAATCTATGTAGTATTGGTGGTCTCCCTGCCCCACATCTACATGATCATTTCGAACAATTAGTTTTGGATGCCAAAAAAAAAATGAAAAATACAAAATAACCAAAATGTGATTTTTTTACCTAGGTCACCCCACTACATCCCAGCCAGTAGTGGAATATCTGGATCACCTTTGTAATCCATGCCTACAAATGGAAATTCTTCAATCATCATGATTTGACGTTCTAACCATCCAAAGAAATTAGGAGTATATCGAATAGTTGGGCCATCAACACCTTCGCGGTGCACCATCAACATGATCCACTTCATCATACGAGGATCTTGCGGTCCTCCTACATCTATGGTTACATGTGGGGTGAGAAGGGATCCTCTCTAGAGTGAACGAGATAATAAAGGAACCATACCAAAAACTTTTGAGTTTGTTAGTTTTCAATCTAGTTAGTTCCCCTTTCAAGTTCACAACTACCCCTTCACATCAGTTAAATATCGTAGGTTGCAAACATTATATGGAAATATGCATCTAAGCCTTAGTGAGTAAGTTAAGTGTTGCACTCCCACATAATCGTGCAATTCTAAAACTAATAGTCATCAAAGGAATTTGATCAATGGTTTTGATATCAATGCTTTCATCTTTGAGTGTGGACTCTAGAGAATAATGTTGTGCTAGGTAAGTGGCAGTTGTTTCACCACCTCGTCTATTCCCATACAAAGAAATGTCCACTCAATGACGTGGGAGCCCAGACAAGAAATAGATGTCATCAACATGTATCGTGAGTCTATGATCCCCGATAACGAAGCACTCTTCTTGTACATTCCATTTTCTCACCATCCATTCTAGCAAAATCTAGTTGGGCCTTCATGCCTGGGATTGTGAAAATTTTGTATAAGTCGCAGTTTATTAAAGCCTATAATGTTTGTGGATGGTTCAAAGTTGGCACATCTTGTTCTTCCTATTCACACTCTCTCCACTCCATTTTTGTATATTGAAGCCCTACAAATAAACATGGAGGATCATTAGAAAATATTGTGGTGATTTTTTGCAAAAAAATTGGGCGTTTTTCATTATTTTTTCAAATCCCTCGGTGTTGTGCGCTACTGATTTTGAAGACCAGTGCGGATTTGCTCGGTTCTAGCCCTATAAACCATGTAAATCTAATTTTTGCATGTAAAAAATCGGTTAGTATGCGCAGGCACGATGAAGAGAAACTTCACACACCAAGGGCGATTTTCAATAGCCTCCCTTCTCCCCCCCCCTCCCAAAAAAAAAAAAAACTAAATACAAGGTAAAAACCAAAAAGAAAGCAATAAAAATGAAGATATCATAGAGATCGTTTACCTAGGGAACACAACTCTTGATTTGGTCCAATGGTTTTCCCACAATCTACCTTAGAAGTTTTGGTGAAAAATGCACTCTATCACTCTCAAATGGTAAAAAGTTTTTTACTTTTTGGATTTTTATAAGTTTTTTAGGCTCATTAAATATTGTTTTTTGCCTATTAGCCTTTGAAATCCAAATTTTTAATGTTTTTTCTATATTTTTTAGCAGTGCCAATTATTTTTGAGTTTAAATGTGCAAAACACAGGTTATTTATGAAAATAAATAATTTTGGTGAAGAGTACATTTCTATCACTTTTTCGAACTCGTTAAAAATTTACAAAAAAGTGAAACCAGGAGTTCTCTTTACACCCTTTTCATACTCTCTAAACATGAAAAGATCGTTGAGTACTTGACTATTTGAATTCATAAAAGTAAATGAAGAGTCGTCTATTCAGTATAAGTTTACCCCTTTTACAGAATGAACTAAACTATTTATGAAAAAGGTATATGTTGACTAATCATGGTCAACAGAGTTCTCTCCTGCATTATTTCACCTTTTTTTGGGCTTGAGAGACTAAATTTATGAAAAAGAACACTGTGGATTTTTCTTATGTTTTTCTCGTGGCTCCCTAAAAAATGAAAAACACTAAGCTTTACTTTCTCTAGGCTTGTTAAAATTTTATGTTTAAAGAACTGAAGGAATTTTTTTTTGTGTGTCTTTTCAAACTCTTTAAACATGAAAACGAAATCGATTTACCCCTTCATTAGACTCGTAAAACTTAAACGTTGTAGGACTCGTTACTCATAATGAGACCGAACCACTCCTTCCTAAGGTTTGTTAAAAATGCTTCGAAGGACTCATTCGAAGGATAAGCTTAAAGGACAACCATATGTTATCCTACTCAAGATTGCAAAAAATAAAGAGGTACTTGTCAGTAATGGTGGGGGGAAGTGGGAAAGAACATTTGTTTTTATATTACAAAGGGAGTATCTCGCTCTTGAACATGACACTCCGTCACTTTTTTTTTGGGTTAGGAAATCCATTTGTCTCCTAACTGACCATACCTCATTGAAAGTGTTTAGTTGGTTTTGTGTATTCTTTTTTGAGTCAAATGTTGCCAAGTTAGAATGTCATGTCGCTGATATGTTCAAGAGAAGTCCAACCTTAGCCAAAACTAATTTGTTATTCATAGTCCTCATTCCTGTCAACCATCCTTGAGTCAGTCCCGGGTTACTCCAATCTATTTTTCTTCAAAACTTGACATGAGTTTCGTGTTGTAGGCCCTCTTGTGACGGGTTGCTTCCTATCCACTTCAGCTCACTATCTATGATGTTGATCTAGAACCCTGCAGTACCTTGGAGCCTGCATGCCTTGATGGCAGGTTTCTTGTCTCTGACGACAGGTTCTCATCATTGGTCTTCGGTCAAATCACTCTATGAGTGTTCGACATCAAAGCATTTATTCAAAATTCATAGATTGTACTGGAAGTACCTTGAGAACCATTGTCATTATTGGTGGTTTCTCTCATGCTTGTTAACGGTTCACATCATTGACCGGTAATCAAGTGGTTTCTACCACGTTTGAATACGAGACATTCACTCGCATGGCTATATTCATACTACGAATGGAGGCCAATACCCTGGATCTAGTTTCATCCATTCAAGTTGCATGGAGTTATTAAATATTCATGACTGTAAACATAAATCAATTGATGGTTGCATCCATACTATGTTGTTTATTGACATGGATCTTCATATGTATTTCTGTATTGGTTCTTTGAGACATTTATGCTCTAAGTATGGGAATGCCTACCTTAGTGATGATTTTATATGGCATTGTAACATTTGATTGATTGTTTCAGGTCTCCTACTGTAGTCTCTAACTCAAACCTTGGCATGATAAAGTGCTACATTCATCAAACATTTTTCTAACTTTTCACTTTAGGGGGCAATCTGTGACATGTCATTTTGTCGCATTAGGAAGATGACCATCAATTTGGATCTTTTGCTATGCATCAAAGTGTTCCAAAGTATCCCCTTGCAAATGTAGTTTCCATGTCTATTAATTTTCAGTTTTTGAATAAGTTGAGTATATGACGACTTATGTTATGATTGTCTCAAATGTCACATCTTTCATCGTCAAGTTTCTGTCATCAAGGGTTCACAAAAAGCAGGAAGGAGTGTCAAGTTAATGGGAGTCATGGTCACTAGGCAGGTGGGTATCAACCATTTAGGAGGTTTGAAAGAGTTGAGAAACAACTTCAAGAGTTCTACACCATCACATATCCATTTCAAGACTACCCATTTGATCGATTTTGTCAGAGGAGTTGTGCAACCATACAAAGCATGGAGTGCTACTCAGATTGTTCGCTGCCCAATGTTGCACAAATACTTTGTTTTAGCCATCCTTTTGCATAAGAGTTTCCGATCACATGGAGGCGAATTTTGGGAAACTAAAAGAGGTTTTTCTCAAATAAGGGCCAAATAATAATAAATTCTTCCATTTTTTGCACAGATGTCATGGATCGGGAGATTCGAATGCATCTTCAACGCATATTTTTTGGACTATGAAAAATCCTTATTTTAGTCATTGTTTTGTAGAGGATTTTCTTAGGAGATGGGGAATAATTTGAAGAAACTGAGAGAGGTTTTTCTTCACAACAAACTCATATACAAAAAACTATTTCAGATATTACATAGGTGCTACCATGTGGGAGTTACAGGTGTTTCTTGGAGACCTATTTTTACAATTTCTTACTGCTAGAATTATGAAGTTCATTGAAATTCAATTTATGAATTCGAAGTTTTGAAAGGTTTGAGAAATCAGGGTCCTAATCCAACTCATCAAAATTTTACCTTGCTATTGTGATGCTAGTGATAAAGATAAAATGAATGGGTAGGCCATTAGCTAGAAGATAGGATAAAGTACTTTGTGTTTTTTTAAGGATAAAAACTGCAGTTTTTCTTTTAGCTTTGTTTAGTTTTTCTTGTTTAAAAAAACTTTAAGTTGCTAAGTTAGTTTGATTCAATCCACTAAGTGGATAAGTGATGCAATTTATCTGGTCAAATGGGCATGTTGTGTTGAAAATGTATTTAAGACGACCAAAAACTATGAAGAAAGGATTCATCGACAAATACAAGAGACATATTTTAATGTATGTTATGATTTTTTTTTTTTAGTGATTAATGAAGAAGACCAGAGTTATTTCTTTCAATGATTCTTGTGTCAACATATGTTTGTGATGTGTTTTCCTCTGTTCTTATATGTCCTTTTTTTCAGTTACTCATGCTCCATTTCTTTCAGTTATCCATAAATTGACTACCTTTATTAGTTGAAAGAGGCTAATGAAAGTTGATTTCATCTAAGATAGGTGCTTTGTTTTCCTCTCAAATAATCTTCATGTTTTTCATCTAAAACTAAGTATAAAATTCATCCCTATATGCTTTATGCTTAATGGACTGTAATATTGTTTTCCTCCACCACATAGTACAATCGATTTTAAAGATCCAAAGTGTTGCCTATCTTGCCCTTAGTAAATAACTTCTCACTATACCATTTTAATCACTGAGATTTTCTAAACAAGGATGCCCAATGCATGCCTCTGTCACTTTGTCATTAAAATTTTAAAAAACATAAAACAAATTCATTTCTCCTTGTGCTTAAGAGTTATCCTAAAATCTGAAAAACTCATTTATTTAATTGACTGAAAGAACCTATAGAGAGAGCCCTTTGTAGACCATAAGGGCTAGATTCTGGTCCAAAATAGGTTTGTGGTTACCTCTGGAATTTCTCTCCTCAGCCTGGATAAATTTACGGAGTGCTAACTGTTAGAACCCAAACAATCCAAAAGAGAATGAAATTCCTATATTTCAAGGCTCAAAAACCTATTTTTGGCTTCCTGAGCAATTTCGTAGACCAATTTTGCGCATACGCAGAAGAGACCATTAGAAACTGCGCAAAAGTGCACTCTATCTCACATTATGGCCTGTGCACATGATTTGACGCAAGTAAAAAATAAAAAGTAAAGTCCGGAAGCTTTGTTAGTCAAATCTTTCCCAACTAACATCTTCGAATGGATGCCTACTCAAGCCTGATCCCTCCCATCATGGAGCTACTTCCCTCTTTTTGTGGATCCCCTATCCCACCATTTGTGGATCTCATCTCTTAGGAAGAGGATCCCAAACCTCCTCTTCTTTACCTATAAATCAAACACGGGCCAGAGAATTGGGCAGGACTAATGAAGGTAGGCTTATGTTGTAAAAATAAGGCTAGGAGGCTTTTCATCCAAGGAGAGGGTTGTAGATTGTGAAAAGAGGCTGGTAACATCAAAGCATTGAGGTCGTAAGTTTGTTCTCCCTTTTATTTAATAAAAATCATTTTTTATTCCCTAATTATGTTTGTTCTAATATCATTTCTGGGATTCCTTGATAACTCACATAGGTTATGATTGGTTTTTATTCAATTTATGATATATGATGAGTTAAGTAGTTCATTTATCTTTCATTCTATAAACTAGATGCTTTCATCCTTTGTGTGCTTCTGTCTATGCAAATCTCTTTCGAAACATCATGGATAAGCTGTGGAAAGCGTCGTAATGATCTCTAAAGCATCAAGGGGAAGCTAACTGTCGAAGGCACTAAAAGGGACTTCAACAGGCATTTCGATTAACCGGTAAGTCATCTCTCTCATATTATTTGTTTCAACCAATCGTAAGCTAAGGAAAGTTAGCTGTTATTTCCTTGTTATTTACTAGATTTCTTTGAGGTCTAGGGAGATCCATCTTGTCTGCAAGAGGTATTAGTCCACCTAAAAAATTGGTGACTCCACTGGGGAACGTCTCATTCTCCACCATCTCATTGTTTTGATTTGTGTTCCTTTCGTTATAGCCCTCTGCGAGAGCTTGAAAAATATTGAAAGTCTGGATTTTGTGATTTGTTTGACTTTTTTTTTTTTTTTCCCATCATGCGCACTTTATCTTTATACACAGAGCATACTTCTGCGCACTTATCCCTTAGCAACAGTGTGTATGTGCACTGGGTTGAACTATTGCCTACGCACATACGTGGAATTTTTCAAAATTTAAGCTTTTTCATTGTTGAATCCATGAATTTTAATTGTTTTGTTTAGTTAGACTTGTTTGCCTTTTGGAAATCTCCACCTCATTTTGATTTGACATTTTGGGTTGCCTTTTTGAATAATTATTTACTTTTGCAAATTAGGGTTCGAAGTTTGATTTGGTGAATTGCAAATTAATCAACGGAAGGACTAATCATTGTTGAGATAGTTTGAGCCTTTCCTTTTTTATTTCAAAGCATCAGATTAAGTACTTTGTTTTCTCAATTGCAATGTGTCATTAGTATTAGGAAAATTTAGGGGTTTTCAAGAGAGCATTTGTGATTTGGATTTTGTTGTTTTGCTAAAGTGATCACTGATTATTTCTCTTTATAAAACAACACAATATTTTGCTTATAGTGGTTTGTAACTCATTATGTCAAATTGGAATTATATCTTGTGTATGTTGAAAGAAGAATTCATTATTTTTTTTGGGTATGTAAGAAGTTGATAATATCAAAATTTTGCTTCTTGTAACTTAATTTTGAGGAATTTAGGTTGCATTTCTTGAAGAAGAGCCAAGAATCGTGTATTTTTCATTCTCTTTGATGTGTATCTTGAAAACGATTCATTGATTTTTGTATTTTTTGAAAAGTTGATGAAACCTCTTCCCTTATTTTAGTTACAATTCATCGAAATGAAAAGATTACAATATCATGTTCGATTACATTAGGTTTTGAGTGAAGCCATAACAACATCAGTTTTGCATCCATTTACCCATTGAGTAAATAACAACTTTAAAAATAATGCTAATAAAATCAATTTAGATTTTATTTTTTTTTTAATTTTTTTTTCCTACATTAGATCAGGTTGTAGGGCTTTGGAATAGGGAAGTGAGTTAACTTTCCATAGCTGCAAACAAACATTAGCATCTTGTGATAGGGAGTAGATCCATTTTTTGCAATTTGGCTCTAGGAAGCTCCCCTTACAAAGGAGTTAAGCACGAGATCATGTCGAACCCAGTGGAGTGATCGACCCCACTTCATTGATTATGGTAGAGTGTTTTACACGTATTAAAAATAAATCTGAAAGGTACTTGGGACCCACTTGGAAGTAAACCTCATATAAACCATGTTGAGGAACTTTCAAGGGGATCGAGCTTTGTTACTATGCCCTTGCATATACACCTAATCTTCGATTGTCCCCCCTAGGTTAAATTGTTTTAAGTGGTAACCTTAGAGACCATAATCTTAGGGCTATTACCCAAGGTGACAATGGAGGGGAAGTCTTTTTTGTACCTGGAATAGACATTGGATAGACTCACTTACCTTCTTGGAGGGTATTCTTGACTCGAGATGGCATAAGTGAAGATTACACGCACCAGACCTTGTACATTAAGTAGGTTGTTAGCATAGCTGGTTCCACTCGCTCTATCTTTAGCCACTTTTCACATTGATCTTTGTGACATTGGATTTCATCAGCAACTGGTGATTTCGCTATGAAAAGTTTGTTTGCATGATTTGATTCCTTAGATTTACTAACACATATTATTTGCTTGCTTTTACTTTTTAGTGACCTTAGGTGTGGATTATGTTTGTAAATAATTAATATTGGTAATAATTTATCTAAATTGAATCGAATGGCAACAATGTCAGAAGTTACCAATAAAGAACCCCCTTTTAATGGGAATCTTAGTCCTTTTCTTGAATTTGCAAATGTCAATCCTCCTTATATGGCTATGTGGTCACTTTCTCAATTCACGATAGGTTTACTAGTGTGGTTGTTTTCAACTTATTTAATCCAAAATACCCAAACTATTCCACCTCAACCGAGTTTTTCACCTCAACCGAGTTCATCATCTCAGCATCACCAACCTCATGTTGACCCTTACCTTCTTCACCCAACTTTTCCTCCTCACTTTCTTCTTCTTCGCTTGGTAAAATCCTTGATTCTAGTAACCAGGTGACTAAGAATAAGAAGAAAGGGAAGAAGAAGAAGAATCAAGATAAGAAAGAATTCAACCAACCAACCACGACTATGAGTATTGGTAATGTTGAGGAAACTTCCAATATGCATCGCAAGCGCAATTACCCTTGCAAGCTTTGTAAGGGTGACCACTTGTAATTTGTCTAGGTATTCCTAAGTTCTTGGAAGTATGGTCAGAAAACCCTTATCAACTTGTTGTTGAACCATCAACTAGTGATTGTCATGTTCTCGAGAAAAAAGGTAAAGTTAGGTTTCCTTGTTGGTTATGCAAAGAGATTCATCATAGTCACCTTTGTTATGTAAAGTTCCTCTAAGGATGGTTCTTTTGTTATGTCAACCTCACTAAAAAATGAAACAAACTCTGAGCACAATTATTTTCATTTCAAGCTCGCATAAAAATGAAACCACTTTATCAAATTTATGAACATAGTTCTATTTCAATCTTGTTAAAAAATGAAACAAGTCCATTTTTAAACCAAGTGTTTTATGTGATTTTATCAATAAACCTTTATTTCATCTGCCTAATAGTAATTTACCGTTTACTTAAGCAGATCAAACAAATCTCGGGGGGGGCATGTGCCTCTCCATGGGTTCATTGTAATTATGTTTTGTGTGTGACAATTTTTTACAATTTTCTGTTATTTCTCCCACTTGTCTTGTGTTACATTTGACTACTGATGCATTGCCCAATTTGTAACATCTATAAGAAAGAAAAAACAATATTCATCCATATATTGTATGGGATAAACTAAGATAAGACTAATAGCTTTCATTAATTAAAATGTTTGTAAAAAGTGTAGCTTTGCAAAATTTCTTCCAAAGACAAGAGGCCTCGTGGCCTTTATTACCTAAACATGCTCATACATCGTCAAAAAAACAAAATCTAGCCCTAAGGCTAGCAGCTACGCATGATGATGATGGTAGTAGAAAATGGCGTGAGCTACTCGTCGTAGCAAGTGACTAATCGGTCCAGTAACCCCCACAATGTGCCTTTGGTAGCAGAGAGGGAGGTCATAAATCCCAATGTTTGGGATGTCTAGGGTCAACCTCTCTAGGTTATGCTCCAACTCAGACAAAGCCTCTCCTGCATTGGGGTTCTATACTGTGGGAGTTGTTGGATGCTCACCAGGCCTATCAAATTTGCATAGTCTTGCCAGTCTCACTGGGCCCACATCTGCATGATCATTATGAATAATTAGTTTTGGATGCCAAAAAACAAAAAAATGAAATATACAAAATAACCAAAATGTGAATATTTTTACCTAGGTCATCCCACTGCATCCGAGCAGGTAGTAGAATATCATGATCACCTGTGTAATCCATGCCTAAATATGGAAATTTTTCAATCATAATGATTTGACATTCCAACCATTCAAAGAAATCATGAGTATATTGAGCAGTTGGGCCATCACCACCTCTGTGGCAAATCATCAACATGACCCACTTCATCATATAAGGACCTTACGGGCCTCCTGCATTTATGGCTACCTGTGGCGCAAGAAGGGGGCTCCTCTCTAGAGCGAACAAGATACCAAAGGCACCATACCCAAAATTTTTGAGTTTGTCGGCTTTCACTCTAGTTAGTTTCCCTTTCAAGTTGGAAACTACCCCTTCACACTAATTAAATATTGTAGGCTACAAGCATTCTACAAAATTTTTCATCTAAGCCTTGGTGAGTAAATGAAGTGTTGCACTCCCACGTAATTGTGCAACTGTAAAACCAATAGTCCTCAAAGAAATTTGATCAATGGTTTTGATATCAATGTGTTTGTCTTTGAGTGCAGACCCTGTAGAACAATGTCGTGCTAGGTAAGTGGGAGTTGTTTCACCACCTCGTTTATGCCCATACAATGAAATTTCCACCCCACAAATTGGGAGCCCAAACAAGATATAGATGTCATCAACATCTATCATGACTCTATGATCCCCGATCACGAAGCACTCTTCTTGTACATTCCATTTTCCCACCATCCATTCGAGAAAATCTCGTTGGGCCTTCATGCCTGGGATTGTGAAAAGTTTGTATAGGCCACAGTTTCTCAAAGCCTATAATGTTTGTGGATGGTTCAAAGCTGCCACATCTTGTTTTTCATGTTCTCACTCTCTCCACTCCATTTTTTTAGATTAAAACCCTGCAAATAAACATGGAGGATCACTATAAAATGTTGTGGTGATTCTTTTAAAAGAAAAATGTCGTTTTTTCATGATTTTTTCAAAGCCCTCGGCGTTGTGTGTGACCGCTTTTGAAGACCAATGCAGATTTTTGCAGTTCTAGCCCTATAATCTGCACAAATCTCATTTTTGCATGAAAAAAGAATCAGTTGGTATGTGCAGGCTCGATGAAGAGAAACAATGCACACA